>JABMBR010005024.1:0-18819 GCA_018881525.1 Meteorus sp. PSUC_FEM 10030008
AAGGGGGGGGGGGGGCTGGTACTTTCTATTCCACTTTCTTTTACTCTATAGACCACAGTGGCAACATGGAAATACGTACGTGCATGTGTGTGTTAGGTATAAATAAAGTACAATATACGCGCCGCAACATTTTACTTCTATGCCACGACTATGCGTCTCGCTATACAATAGAGTTCCAGCTCTCACCCTGTCATGTTTCATGGCGTATACAATGATACTATAACTCTCTTGCTCACTCTGTCTCACTCTCAGCTCTATTCGTCTGGAGAGTACCATCATTCGTGATGCCATATATATGTACGATTATACATATATGCGTGAGTACATGGAATGGTCGTATCTCAAGATAATGTGTGCAAAATCACAGCTCGAGGGTTCGCTATTTTATATACATAAGAGCGAAACTTTGATTAGGGCACTTTTTACTCTCTTATTATTTTTTTTTTTCCTTCGTGTTGCTTTTTTTCCTACTTCTGCTTTCCAATTAAGTCGAGATGTAGAAGCCACTTATTTTCGAAGTTGCTTTTTCACCACTTGAGAAACGTTGATGTATTTTTAGAGATAATATTGTTGGATTTTATTTTGTGGGGGTGGAGGGATTTGAGGTTGAAAATTTATTTTTGGGAGTGGGGTGGATTTTTGTGAGAGGGTTTCATTCAATTTTTGAATTTTGGTCAAACTGGGGGGGTGTAAAGATGAGGAATGTATCAAGATTTTGAAACAAGAAGCATTTTTTTAAGGGTGTTTTATTATTTAAATTGGGGAATTGATGGTGATTATGTTGCATTTTTAGAGCAGATTATTGTTGGGCTAAAAATAAAATTTATTTGCATATGTGAGGTCTTGGTAGTGGGTGAATTCGTTATGTACACATGCGTGAACACATTTGGATCTCACCTACAGTTTCAGTGGAAGAAATCGACGTATGAGAGAACGGTGGATGGTGAAAATATGAAAATTTGCATGTTCTCGTGTTGGGAGCCCATCAGTTTATGATATGAGTTGTTGTCGAGTTCTACAGGAAGCACGGGTGTTACTTAGAATGGCTCAGCTATTAAGGTATAGGGTTGTTACTCTAGTTGCTCTGATTACTCATGAAAATGTTCAATTTTTTACTGTATATTTAATGACAGATGTAACAATCGCGATATTCATCATGAAAAATCAGAAATGTAAGAATAACAGTCTGAAGTAAAAGCGAAATTTCAACAAGTTCGTATTCCTTTCGCGTGAGAAAAAAATTCTCGGTCAACATCAGTCAACGTTTGTTCTAATAATTAATAGAAATGAAATATTTCTAAATTTTCATTCGAACCGCAGGCGTTGACTACTCGACGAACGAGTGTATCGATGTTGAACTGATGATGTCCTTGAGTGACCTTGACTCGTCTCAACATCCTTAGTTTTCCCATGACCGTAAAATCCACAATTAACTTGCTATGCTCGTTTATCTGTCTGCCTGTCGGTCAGTGTCAGTCCAATATGCGCCATGTAATCCCGAGGGTGACTGAACCAAAAATTTGAACGTGATAAATCGAAATCGAGGGGACAATAAATTGCTATACATATTGAATCTCATCACAACTTTCGAATGGACCGGAAGTAATATGAATAAGTTCCTACGAAAATTATCGTCTAACAATATTATGGAGACAAATCAACAAATTTCTAAAATCCATTCTACAATTTTATTGATAATCCCCCTCGCGATATAATACAAATAACAATAGGATTCTAAAACTTTTTGTCAAAACATCGTGGTAATAGTAAAAAATCTTCCTCCAATTAACCTCCATTCCGAAACCCACCTCTAAAAATCCTCCCTCGTCACCCAAATCAACAATTAATTCTCTCCATCCCATATTCAGAATAATCCTCATCAACTAATTCTCCATTACACTAAAAAAATCGTCATGACTAATTCCATTAAAATTTGTTCCTCTTAACAATCCAAAGTGGAGAGAAGGAAAAAATTGTTTCATGTTGTAGCTCACACTCAATTGGTTACAATATGAAAATTTATGTTTCCACCGGATCTTTTATTTTTTCTCTCTTACTCACTGATATTCCCCTTTATATATACAAATACATATATACATATATAAATTCCTATCTCTTATATATACATATATAACTACCCGACACACGCGGACACTCGAGAGCGATCGCGCGTTAAATGCGCCGCCGGGCGTACGTATGGTCGCGTGTCGTGCGCGTGCCTTATATTTCTATATGTATAGGGGGTTTCGTATATATGATGTATCTATAGTGTAAGCACACCGTTACATGATGACTATTTCCAAACGATGTGATATGAATGTACGTTCGTACTTTCGTCCTGACATTAACGGAACGGGACTATGCTTCAATTTCATGTATACATATCGTATGTAGCATATGTACTCTTACCAACTTTCTCTTTTCCACTCTTCTCCTCGCTCTTTAACATCACATACAATATTTCCTGCAGAGTTTGAATTTGTGACCCCCTTCACGTGTGTAGAGTAATGAACTAGACCAATTCGTTTCGGCCTTTGGCTCGCCCAAAGTTTACACATCGTTGCGGGTGGGTTGTACGATGCTACTTTACAGCCAGAAATTTTTTTCTTTGTGTCAAGTTTTTCTATCAATTGAACTCATTCATGGCGAGTGCAGTGGAATTTCATTGAAATTATTTTGGTTGTTGAAGGAGTTGAAATTTATTTTTTTTTTTTTTGGGAATTAGTTGGATTGAGAATTTACGAAGCATTTTGTGGTTTGATTAATTTCGAGATTGGGTTTTTCGGAGAAATTTTAATGAAGAGTATACAATGGAATTATTGGGATACAATGAATCCAGAGGGTGAAGTGGATGGGGATGTGATAGAACTCGGTAGAGGTTGGGAAGTGTTGATGTAATGAATCAAAATTTTTCTGTTAGTTTCCGTGATTTTTTAACGAAACACTTCACGAATAAAATTAATTTATTGGTCCATTTGCTGTTTTGTGGTTAACCTTCGAATCTTTTATTATTCATCTTGTTGGACCTGAAACTATCGGAGATGAAATGCGGTGAATGATACTAAATATCCGAATGCATCTAAACCAATGAAAATGGGTTCTAAATATCCTGTTGATCATTCACAAGAAACGCAAATATCTTACAAGATACATCGAAATCTGTTTCGTTCGGGAGAAACTCGTATCACTCAACTTCCCGTCAAATATCATTCATAGACTCCTTCCATTCCACTCATCTCACAACGCAGACAAAAGAAATTGTAGAATAAATTGCCAAACTTGAGTGAATGTTGATAAAGGATTTATTTTTATTCTCAGTGAACATGAAGTGGTGCCTGAGAAGAACGCGAATATATATTCCAATAAGCGGCTACCATTTTCTTCACCCCTTACACCACCTCTCCCATCGATTCCTCTTTGGCTTTCCGGTGGCTCTTCTAAAACCCAAGTATTACCATCCTCGATTCTCTGTGTAGCCGTCGGGAGCCTCAATCCGGAAGAAATTCGGGCAAACTGGAGATTCTCATTCCTCTTCCTCTCATCTTCCTCCTCTTCATACCACCTCAACGTTCCTATCTATCTCGTTTGGTGTCCGGGGACAAAAGCCAACCACCACCTGTCGTGTCAGTGGGTAGGTTTTGGTCGGTGGCTACCTAGCAACCGAGCACCCTGTATATATAGTTCATTGGTGTATCTCACTTGCAAGTATGACAAAGAGCAATGTGAAATAAGAGATAGTCCAAGTGTCTGCATGAGCAAGCGACCACAACCTCAATTCCATAGGAAAAAAAAATGACAAAAATAAGTACAGAGCGAGAGAGAGTGTGAGAAGAATATGAAAGAGAAGAGATGGCGGGAATGAAAAATGAAAAACGAGTGAAAAAAACAACCACACAAATAATCAAAAATAAAATATGAAGAAGTGAAAACGAAAAAGTACGAAGCAAAGGAGATGGCGCTATTCTCATTAGCACCATCAACGCAATTCAACCTGCGCAAACTCGTTGCGACCATGAAGAGTCCCGCCTCTCAATGTACATGTACCGCAAGCGGGGGTGGCTCTCTCTAGATCTCTGTCATCCCCCAAATGGAGGCGGGACGAAAAAGGCATCGAGAACGACGACGGTAGTGATGATAGTGGTGGTGGTGGTAATGTTGCCACTTCCCACCCGGCGTTTTCTCAGACAGTATCGCTCGGCGTGGTAAACCACGATGATCGCCTTTACCGGGTGCGAAACATCAAGACATGAAAATACGTGAAAACAAAAAATAAGCAAAACAAACATCACGCGGGTGTGAATTCCTTTATGGTTTCATGAACAATATGACTGTTGATATAAATAAATTTTGTTTGAAACAAAAATAATTTATACAAAAGATTATTGTGGACTTTGGTTTTGATTTTTTTTTTCCACTTCTCATCGGCAGAATCAAAAAAACAAAATATCTAAAAATATTTTGTATCGCGATATAAATTTAGTGGATAGTTTTTGGTTCATCATTTTTATTTGTTTCCTTTTGGAGTATACTCATCAATTTATTTTGATATATAGTGCAAACAGATATAGAAATACAGATTCTGTTTGCAAGTTGCGAAAATATCGTGGGGGCGGTGGAGTTACCGTCCGCCACCAGCGTAATGCTGGACCTTAAAAGTAGCGGTACGACTGCTGCTGAATTACCAAGGACAACGGCATTCACCAATTTATCTATGCTCTTTGCTGGTATGTGAGCAAAAATCCTAATTTACCATTGTTATCTCCAATGAAAAATCAAAAAATAATCGATGTGTGCGCGTGCAATCTTCAAACTTGTATGAAAAAAAAAAATAAATAAAAATATTTCAATATGAAAAAAAATTCTTTTGATGAATTTTCTTCCGATTTATCACATAGGGTATGTTATGACAGTGAAGATTCAACACCGGGTCAAATTACATTAACGGAAATGCGCGAAACCCGAGTCACCATTAATGGAGAAGCCAAAACGATCAAACTAAAAGGGAGCAAGAAAAGCGAAAGGTTAAATACGCTTAGGAAAGATTGCTTGTTTGCCAAAGTGAAGTGAATGCGTATGTGGTTCCTCGATCTTCTCTTTCGTACACTTCCCCCCCTTCTATTTCTCACCCTCACATTTGTCCCTTCGTCCTCTCGCGCCCCTTGATCGTTTGGATCGTCATCGTGTACACATTGGGGCATTTTCCAACCCTCCGTAACAAAACTCAACATGACCCTGTCGTGAGTTCGCGCCAATAACTGCCAAATGAAAATATATCTGTCCACAAACAGACCGACGGGAAGGTTGGCGCTCAGGAAAATTCGAATCATCTCTTTTTTTCTTTACCCTCGTATTCGATGGTAGAAGTTACTAGTAGTGTAGGTAGTGTTGTTGACAGCCACAAAGCAAACTGGTCATTGGGGAATCGCAATGAATAGCTCTATAAAAATTATCTTGATGTCGATTTCATTATTTTGGGTTTGTTTAAGATAGTCTAACGTTAAGGAAATTCAATCTTTGTTTGCAAAATTTTTATTCTTCTTTCTTTTGTTGATGTTACAGATGCCAGCAGCTCTTACAAAGGGGGCTGGAGCCACGCCACGTCACCTGCTCCTGGTCAGGGTAAGAAAAATCTCAGTCTAATTAAAACTAAGACTTCAATGTCTTCTCTTCTTTCGGTTTCAAACAGTTCTCTGCAAGATAATTTGGAAATGTCAGAATAAAAAGTTGACTTTTCTCAATATCGAAGAACGAAACTCCTGAAACATGAGAAGCAATTAATTAAGTCAGTGATGTCACAAGTGGGATAAAATCTGTGAAAATTATGAATTGGTACCACAAAAAAATACTTCGATCGTCTTTGTGGTATCACAAAAAAGCCGATTATGATTTTGAAAAGATTGCGACTGATGTGGCTATTTTTGAAACCTCATCAGGATCAGTTCCATTTCTGTTGCAATTTTGCTGATACATTTCGCTCAACAAGGAGACTTGTTTTAATAACCATCACATTTGTATGAATTGAACGAGACAGAATGAGTAAATGACAAATTTAGTCTCGGGGGAAAACAATCGTTCGGGCGCGACCCTATCATCAGTGCTGGTTTATCACTTACCTTCTCACCCCCCCAAACGCGCACCCTCGTCATTAACACATTCTGGTCCCACTTGTGTTATACACACACGATTAAAGATTCTGTGAAATTCACTCGTACGAATCACACAGACGAATTCATGAGCTCTCTGATATTTGATTTAGGTATTGAAGAGAAATCAAGCGCACAACACTTTATCATTTATTTGTTACCAAAAAAAAAAAAAAACATTCTAATGACGTCAAAATTGTGACAATATATCAGAAAGCGAATTGATCGCGGTTCGTAGTTTTATTTGGATTTCCAGCAATGGAATCGGTTTCGATTTCAATTCAAGAACCGTTGAACAAGATCTTATTTATGAATTGAACTATGAAATTGACGATCTTAATGAATTCTCAACACAAATCTATTTTAAAAACCAAAACCAGAATATCTACAACTAGACATCATAAAAAATCCACTCTCCTCGAAAATTCCAACAAATAAGTGCATATACATTAAAAAATAAATAAAATAAAATATGAAAAAGAAAGAGTTGTTGGTTAAAGTTTCCGCATCGTACAGCTACAAAAATGTGTGCAAGCAGAATTAAGATAGGAGGTAAAAGAGGTTGGTTGGTCGGTTGAAAGTCGAGGCGCGCACACACAGGGCGTGGGCGTCCCGGCGCTTTGTGACGCGTTGAACCGCGGCCCCTTTGTCGTATCACGTTATATACATATATATATGTACGCGGATGGGTGCCGCAGGGATTGCGGAGAGATGCGCGCAAAAGCCCAAAGAGTCACCTCTACTAACTTCCTCTCACTCACTCTCACTCTCTCTCTCTCACTCTCTCTCTCTCTCTCTCTCTCTCTCTCTCTCTCTCTCTCTCTCTCTGTACTTCTCGTTCTTCACTACATCATCCCCAGAAACCAACCCAGGAACAATCATTGCAGAGATCAGAGTTGTTGCCCGCGGGCAGCTTGTTATAAACGGCTTCGTGTCTCTACTCTCCCTCTTCATCCCTCTTCATCCCTCGTATGTTCTTTCCGCATTGAGGCTTTCTCTCGCGTCCATGTCATCATAGGTAAACCAAGTTTTGTACTACCCCCAAGGCGATACCGCATCGCTCGTCCAGCGTGAATGTGTTCGTTTATGCAGAGTGTGAGGAGCAAGAGATGAAGAATCAAATTAAATTTGTACGCGAGCAGGCGAAAAATCGGTGCTTTTGTCATTTTTCTTCTCTTTATTGAAAGGAAAAATGTATTTTTGATCAAACACACATTTTCTAATTGCTGAACCGATGGAAAATAATTTTAATTAATTTGTTTATTCTTTTGAGACAAGTCTAAAGAGTTGAAATAATTTTTTTTATGTTAGCAGAAAATAATAAAATTAAAACCAGATGAATAATTTATCAACTGCCCAAAATTTTCTCATACTCCCAATATTATTGCACTGTGTGAAAACAACTCAATTTATTTTCTAATAAATAAACAATTAGAAAAGACTTTTGTCAATAGAGAAAAAAATAACAATCTCTCATTTATATTCTCTCATTATTTTATCATTCAACTGAACATGAAACTCGCAAACTCCGTGCAGAAGGTCAAGAGCGGTGAAAGTAAAAATCACTAGAACAATCTGACCTAACCTAAAAACCACTGAGAATTTCACTCTTTCGGTCAACTATCACATAAAATCCCTGAAATGAAAGTTCAGGCCATGCTCATTCTCCTCATTTCAAAACAATTCAATTAATTCTTGATTGAATACAATATCCAATAAGATGATCGAATTCTTCTTTCATCAAGAAAATGTTATTTTTATATTGATAAAAAAAGAAACAATCAGAGAATGTCTATATATAAATAAATGCATTGCGTGACGTTTATCAAAACCCCTTTGCTGAAAACTAACGTCAGGCCAAGGGCCATATATGTCATAGAATTATATACATAATTATGTACTTCTATATTTATGCAGGAGTTTGTATAAAACGGTGGCGCGTGGCTCACACAAAATTACATTTCCATTTTACATATGCACAGATACATACACGAATACAATGAAGTTTATACAAACCTCAGCGTATAGCTCTCGACAATCGCGTGACTATCATCCCCACTGACATGACTCGATCGCAACGATCAGAACTCACATCACCTTGACACCCTACGTCTAATAATTATTACGTAGATATATAAAATTCAGGCGTGGGTGCGACTCGCATTATGGGGAGCGAGCCACTTAAATCCTATCTGACGTCCTACCCTTGTTGAAATATAAAAAAAGGCCAACTGATTGAGTGCAAAAGGTTATTGATATATGTACTTTCCCATGTGCGTACTAATTTCAATCATTTTGGATAATTTGACTTCTGTCTATGGCAAAAAACGCAATTTCGCATTGATCGTTTCTCCTCTCGTGTTCGTTCCCTATTTCATCACTTTTCGGCATGATTGTAAGTGAACAATCATAAATGCTTCAATATGAGTGGATAATCATCATTGTGATGATGATTCATCGTGAAATAATTATTTTCAACTCACGGATTGAAATTTTGTCGAAACGTATTTTTAAAACGATTTTACTCGGGTTTGCAATCATTAACGAAAAAGCACAACCATCCCTCAGATAATATGAGTACATAATGAAGTAAATGCGAAACTGAGGGACTGGAGAAAAAAAAGTTGATAGACCCACTTATATCATGGGGCTTCATTCATTGTTTCTCTCATGAAATAATTGAAAATATTAACAAGAGAATCAAACAAAAATGAACAAAGTTCAATCACAAATTAATTAACTGCTTACAACAAATAGTCCAAAAAATATCGGACTATTTTCAAATAAAAATTCACAACAACCATCCACATGTCACAGTACCTACCATTCAACAAAATAGCAACAGCTCCAACATCACCCGACAATTTTATTCCTCATAAAAAAGAGTGAATAAAGAAAAAATAATGTCAAATCCGAATGAGCTTCATGAAAAAAGAAACCGCGCTGTCAAAATCCATCGTGACGAAACGGGGAAACGGCGCGGAATAGGAAAGACCGTGAAACGTGTAGCATATTGGTGTGTGTATGATGGGGGGTTCTCTGGTCTATACTCGAGTGAGCAACCAGAGAGCAAGAGAGAGTGAGAGAGGGTAGCAAGAAACACGCCGCGGGGGTCTATCGCCGTCGCCTATATTATGTCTTTGGTAGTACATACACGGTCACGTGCCTATGCGTGACACGTTCACGCATGGCCAGGCGGGTTTCGACTCCCCCGTATCGCTTGGCATTCACTTCACTTCCTTTTTCGCGGACGATCATGTATATACATATATAAATGTGTATGTACATATGTACAATATGTATAGGGAGAATGCGAGAAGGAAGAAGAGAGGGTAAAGATGGAGGAAAAGAGAGTGCAAGAGAGGTGAACAGTCACTGCCCTGTGAATCAAGGGTGAGACACATGGGACTACATAACAGAGATTGTGTTTCCACTTTAAAAGTCGCATCGGTTCACTGTTGAAATGATCGACGTCTATTTTGATTGACCAATCGTATAGCAAGAAAAATAGGAAAAAAAAATGAGGAAATTAGAATGGAATTGTGATTAAGTTGAACAGCGATTACTTTCAGATTTCAATTGAATTGATATTTATGTGAGCTTGGGGGAGAAATAGGAATGTCAGGGGTGGTTTGAAAGATTGGAGTTGAATATTTACGTTATACCTGGTTGCTTACCTGAATATTTTGGTTTCATTTGGGGTATGGAATTGGGGCAAAATTCGACGTCTCATGATTCAGCTTCAGTCACTGGAAATAATACTTTCGGAAAAATATCACTGCGAGAAATTATCCCACATTGAACAACACTTAGTTGTAAGTTTTTGAGAACAGAAACTTTCTGAAATAATTGTTGGAATATCATGACGTTCATTCGTTGTTTCTTTCCATTTAAACTATTTAAAACACACGTGAATGAGAAGAAAATTTGTCCCAATCTCGTTTGGAAACCTACCTCAATCCGCTAAATCACCAAAAAATAATAACAATTGTACAATCCTCAACACTTTTGATGGCTCAAATTACCCTGAAGAGGTTCTGTATACACCGCTAGATTTCGTTCACGCTCGAAAACTCCTTACTGTAAGCTCACAGAAGGAGAAAATGGGAAAAGTAGTTATAGAAACGATCCACCCCTTTTTTTCTACCCACTTTTCTGTTACTTTCATTCCACATCTCTCCATCTCATCGTTCAACCTCATTCTCTCCCTCTCTCTCTCTCTCTCTCTCTCTCTCTCTCTCTCTCTCACACACACACACACTCTACCTCACCCTATTCTCAACTCGCACATCGTCTTCTTCCTGTTAAAGTAGCAGCATTGTGAGAGTGTCTGAAGCGTCTAAAAGAGGAGAGTGCGACAGCATGAAATGGGTGAGTTTCCTTTGATCCTCTCGTTCGGTCCATGTGGGTGAGACACGTGAAAAGGCGATTGAAATTGTGTGCATCATGCGTGTATATGTATGACGCGGTGCCGGGACGTAACGGGATTACCCCGCCCGACGTAATTGCTTGTGAATGCAGAGATATATACGTCGACAATAAGTCCCACAAGTGTGTGAGTAAGAGAACGAAAGAGCAGTAACTTTGGGTTGGAGTTGGCAAGCATCAACTGATGGGAAACGTCAAAAAGCTTGAGCAGCCATTTGACGATCAATGTGTGGAGAATTTATATATATTTCTCTACTCTATATATACATGTTTATGTGTATATAGGTCTCAAATACGTGTGCATTGTCCAGACAATTTTATTTTATTTTATTTTTGTATTCGAACACAAGGTTAGAAGTGTTGATGATGGGTGATACAGCCCCAGGGCAGACACTGATTGCGGCGGACCCTGACGCTATTTCATATATGTATGTATGTATGTATGTGGGTGTATATATGTGACCTGATGCTCCTTCAATCAGCCCAGAGGAATCCAATTGTTTAACGCCCCCTCCATTGACACAACCAACTGCTACTTAATATAGCATCTGTGATGGGGTTTTCTTAGTTTTGTTACGCTTTTTTATTTGTTTGTTCTTTAGTTGAAAATTCTCGTGAGTCTATCAATAATGTCTGGCAATAATGGAACAGTATTTAGGAAATGTTTATTGAGTAGAATGGTTAAGAAAGAATTTTATGATCACTTTTGTGCGACATTTCATTATTTAGTTCTCAGAAAAAGAATTGTGATTGGTATTCAATGGGTTCATAGTCTATGAGGAGGAAAGAGATTGGAACATAATTTGGGAGGGAAGTATGGGAATAAATATTGTCATCGAGTTTCATAGTAATGAGAACAGTATTAGAAGATATGTCAAGTGTTGATATCATAAAATCACAATTTTTTAATAAAATTTAATGTCGATGAGAAAAAATTGTATTCAGCCACTGTATTCACTGGATGATCAACATTTCTTTTTTAATTGGATCAAAGTTTGAACATAACCTGCACTGAGAATTCATTTGCAAAAATCACGTGGGCGAGAAAAGAATAAATTTGATTGGACCTCAATCGCAATTAAATATACAGAATACAGAGAGTATACAGTATAGAGTAAACAGAGTATACCTAGTTATATATGGATGCACTTTCTCTCTCCCACGATTCGGGCTTGTTTGCCTACATGAAAATCCTCTCTAACCGATTCTAACGCTCGAACGCTCTTCACTCGTCACTACCTCTGCACCCACTGTTCATCCCTTATACACTGAAAAACTTTTCTCTATATCTTTCTCTCTACTGATCTATCCCTTTTTCATCTTTTCTGGTAAACAGCTGATTTTTCTTTGTATATAACATTTACTAACAAACCATTGTATATGGGTGTATATGTGTATGCATCCCTGTATTGAACAACAATTTGTTTGACCCTTCGTCAACTCAGCAAAGAACGAAAGGTAACATGTCTATAAATATTTGTCATTTCAAAATTATTTTTCTCTCATTTATTCGATTTTCACTTGTGTTTGTTTTACAGGGTACGGTGGTGGCCTGTCCAAGTCCGCACTGGACACACATTCACATCTTAGACAGCCAGGTGAGTGAAATTCAAGTTCACTAAAATCGAAATTCAATGGTTGGATATTCATCGCGGTCATATATGATGTATCGATGAACTATCATGGCAAACTGACGATAAAAGTGACTAGAATATACAGATTGTAAATTTTTATGATAAAATTTCGATCGGTTATCGCAATTTATTTGGATTTTGACGAGCATCGCTCACCGAGACATAAACCAAGAAGAGTAAAAATGAGAAAAAACAAAAAATAAATCAAGACAGCTTGTCAGGATCAACTGCACGGAATCACCCACGCGATAACATTGATCGTTGACCACGCGAAACGTTCCTCGAATTTGCTCACTAGTTCCATTTTATATCTATAAATATTTCGCCAAACGTGAGATTAGTTGACTATCACAAAAAACAATTTTCTCCTGTCTATGAGTGTATGTCTTCGTTTATTTGCTTCCCTTTTTTCTTCAATTTAGCATGTAAACCAATATATAACAAGTAACTCAACGTTGACAACAAACAAGTATTGTAGAGCGTAGTAAAAACGTGAATTCATCCCTTGTATGAGTCCACCTCACCCCACTCGCATTATTAGGTCGTAAATGAATTACCGTTCGATTGACAGAGCAATAGGAAGGAAGATAGAACTGATGCCCATGTGAATTCGCCAAGTTCATCCGACGAAATCGACCTTTGACGTTCAACCATTCCTGAACAGGACTTTTCCCCTACTCTGTAACGTATAGTCTCCCATATGCTACTATATAGTGACTTTCTTTTCTTTTTATGAGTAGGAATTACAGTATCGCGCTCTGAAGCGAAGTAATCGACCATCTATTCCATATCTCCACTTCATTCTCTTTCTCCATATTTGGGGTTCTTTTGTTGTGGTCTATTTGATTCACTTGGTAATTCAGATCTTTCGGTTCGTGTCTTACGAATTTTTCGAGTCAAGAATTGTTTGCGTGATAATGATGATTTTGATCTGAAAATATATGTTCCGTATTCTTGTTTGGAAGAAAAACCACGTTCAATACTTCTGTCATATTGTTGATTGACTGTTGATGTCATCATTGAATTTCTCTCTCTAAAACCGAATTGCTTTGGTAATTTGGGTTTCACAGTTTAAGGTTAAGATGAATTATTTCCCACATGCATCGAATTTATGTTTCCAAGCTGTGCGATGCATAAAGTCAGTATTCCACCATTTCCTTCCGTTTGGACAACAATGGGGAGAATCAAGTGTCCAAGTCCCGCTTTACTAGACATGAAGTAACTGAGGCAGAAAATCATGCGGGATCTAGTGAAGGCATAATAACAAATTGATAAAAATGTATCGGGAAATTCTACTGTCTCGCATTAACATCAACTATCCAATGTACTCCATATTTTCACGTTCACACAGAGTTCTGATTGCATATGTGCTAACAATCCATTAATTGCACCCAACACACCAGTCTTGCAAGAAAATGCAGATCAAATTAATGATAATTTGACCGATAGCAGAATCACAAGTGGAATATGAATCAGAACAATTTGATGCGAAACTCTCTCTGGACATGAAAGACTCGGTTGAATGATGTCTCTCAACAAAATATCGATCAGTAATCCATGACGTAACCCAAATCTTTCTCTCCCACAACTTCCTCGTCAGGATCAAAAAATTATGAATGATTCTGTGACCAAGCTGCATCGATAGGCACTGAATCATGTCTCACGAATAATCAATAATCAATTGCAAAGTTTTACATCTCATTAAGACAAAAAACAGCAACACAGTTATGTTCAACTTCGAGTTGACACGAAAAAAAAATTCAATCGAATATTCAAACAACAGTTAAGCAACATATCGAATGCACTGGTCATAGATGAAATTTCAGCAGTCATATGACTTTCCGAAAAATTTTAATTCTGATAGTCTTTGTGCTACATCTTGAGTGTTTCTTCCGCTGCATCCACGATAAGATGCGAGTGGCCGATTGAAAAATCTTGCTTCACATTCATGTATACATACGGGCACACACACATATATATAATCATTTCGTGTTCTCTCTTTTTCCATTCAATTGAAATTATTATGATCCAAACGAACTCCTCCATTCTATTGTGGGGTTGCGATTATATCTTTTGTATGGCTGTAGGGTACTCCATAGCCAGGCTGTAGTAAGCGGCGCTGATGACGCATTGTAAAGCTCTCGACCAAGAGAGAAATGGTTCTGTTAGAGTGAAAGAGAGAAATGAGATATATAAAAGTGAATCGAGAGAGGGTGTATACAGTATATAGCCAGACGATGAAAGCACTGTGTAATACATACGTATTTACAGGTTATCCGAGTGTATACTTCAAAGTCTCAATATTCAAACTATTATTTTCAATGAAGAATTGATCATTCAATCAAGTGATTAACAAAATGATAATTCAATCGTTCCAAAATAACTTTTTTGATGCCCACAGATCCATATCAAATGTTCGGTGCGACAAGCAGTAGACTGGCAAGTTCTGGTTCCGGACAAATTCAACTGTGGCAATTCTTACTGGAATTATTATCAGACTCGAGTAATGCCGCTTGCATTACGTGGGAGGGAACAAATGGTGAATTCAAGCTCACAGATCCTGATGAAGTTGCGAGACGTTGGGGTGAAAGAAAATCCAAACCCAACATGAACTACGACAAATTGTCCAGAGCCTTAAGGTGAGTTTTAAAACAATTAGGAATTACACATTAAGATTCAGTACTGCACCCATTTTTTACTTAATCACAGATCTTCGAACAAATTAGAAAAAAATTTGATGAATTAAGCATTTTCGATGAGACTGAAACAAACAACTTTCGGCAAATTAAATCCACATCATGCAACCAATAGTTTGCAAAAGTCTGTACTCGAATTACCTAAAGCGATGTTGAATTCCGGCAAGTGTATTATGGATTTCCAAGAGGAACGAATGTCATCTAAAAATAGTTTGACTTCATGAGAGATGTTCGAGATATTTCCCTTCTGTGTTGTTTTCCCGATGATGAAATAGTAAACTCCGTGACGAATACTCATTGACCAAGTGTGCTCTCTTGTAGAATAATATTATGAAGAGAAATTGATAGTCCAATCAGAATTTTCGGTTGAAGTAATATTTTCCACATAGGACACTGTTCCTCGTTTTCACTCAAACTCCATCATGTGTAGCCATGTATGGATATATGTAACCAACTAAACCTGGCCACTACGGAAATCTGTAGTTCAATAATGGGCTGTGGTATAACAAGTTGAAATGATTTCAAGTCTGCTGTTGTGCTCTGCTCACACAACCACTACATACCATAAATATACCACCATCATAAGTGCACTTGTCTCACAGTAAGGGACATAACAGATAGATAGATAGATAAGTGGATAAACCGATCATTCATTGCATCATGGTAACTCACATGATCTTAGGTCACTTCGAGCATACGATAAGATCTCACCATGACAAACTAGAAATATATCATTACTCATTTTCACGCGACTTCCTTTAATATTCCCAGTAATTTTTTTTCTTCAATCAACAAAATCTACCCTGTCGGAGAGCGAAATTTTGAAGCTAAGGAAACACGACGAATAACGTAGGAGCGATACGAAATCACATTGCATATCGACATAACCTAGAAAAAGAAAGTTTTTTGGATCCTCATGGAGATCATTCACAAATACCCCCCATTATCATTCCATTTTCACTATCCTGCCTCACTAGTTCTCCAATTATAAAGTGACCCGCATACTGCATCAACATCATCCTCTCCAAACCAATTCAGTCTTGTAGTGTGAATGACAATTCGCATACATTGCGATTATTCATAAAGTTGAAAAAAGTTCAGCACAGGACTCAACATGCAATGACAATGTTACAAACTCGTCAATTGCGTTTCCTCTGTTGAAAATGTTTCAAGTTGTTACTGAACAAGACATGTTTTTTGTGAATGGAATCGACATCTAACCAAGACCGGGATTAATTTTACTGTAATCACATTTATTTATTCACTTACTGATAATTTTCATTCAGGTTATATTGCCATAGTGTAAGGCGGTGAAAGGGGGGCTGATGACTACAAACAGACAGAGGTTAGGGGATAAATTCCAATCACTGTCATGCAGTTTGGAACAGTAGTTGCACAACCGCTATATATACCTCGAATGAAAATAGGTTCGTTCGATTTTGCAAGCGCAAATGCCGACGAGGCGGAGGCAGCTATTATTTTTCGATCAGTTTCCCCGATTGGATTACCCACCCGTCGTGCTACTACTGTCTCTCTTGTATATTCTATATCATTCACTTCTCTATCGCTCTTCCACTCGGATCCAGCAACGACGTTTCCGTTCAGTGTCTCCCTGGCTTCCCATCATTTCTCTGCGCGCGCGTTTCTTGCTTTTCCGATGGCGTTACGATAATTGCTCGATCCCACCGCCATCACCGGCGTCGTCGTCGCCGTCGCTTTTGCAATGTAATACAATTTTTTCGTTTTTTTCTTTCACTCATCCTCTGCCCCATTGCCAATACCGACAAATCAATAACTCCCGCATGTTTCATAGACATTTCCAATTTGCAATATGTTGATAAGTAGATAGATGAAATATTTGTGAGGCGTTTTAATCATTGGATGTATTGAGATGGATTCGTCACTTTATAAAAAGTCACCAACGCGAAATTGTGATACGGTCAAGCATAAACATTCATTCATAATAGTAATGACGATCAAAACGAAATTAGATTTCAGTCAGAGTTCTTCTGGTTTTGGTCGCTGTGTTGTACAATTTCAAACAAAGGAGGATAAAAATTATAAACTGAGCGTTGCGGATGAATGAAATAAATTTTCAAGTCTGTTTTTCTCGAATCAAATGTGCATTAGAATCGATTAGGACAAAATTTTCATCCTCACTTTGCATCACGAGAATTCGTGTTGAATTAATAACTCACCACATAGCACCGCGCTAAATCCTGGACTCAAATTATCAAACATATTCCTCAATACATGGGAAAAATTTATGAGAATACCTTCTTCATTCCAACTACAAAAGTGATCCAATTCAAACAAGAATTAATGTATTATTGGAAACAGCGAAAAACTGAACAATAATTGTTTGATTTCAGGTATTACTACGACAAGAATATAATGACGAAGGTTCACGGCAAGAGGTATGCGTACAAATTTGACTTTCAGGGATTGGCAGCGGCGACACAGCCAGCCGCAGCTGACCCAGCAGCGTACAAATATCAAAGTGAACTATTTATGTCGGGTTATGGGCATGCCAAGTTGAATTTAATGCCGCCACCAGCAGCATCAGTATCAGTGTCTGTACCGGGTGGTCTATTCCAATCCGCATCAAGTTATTGGTCAAGTCCCGGTGCAAATCTCTACGCGGGACATCACACAGCGTCGGGACACGTGCCACCACATCTTGGCACTTATCCCCATTACGCATGACCCACCCCTGAGCACTGGGGTGCGCTTGGCACACCGCGTTGAGGTGTCAATTTCCCTTGGAACAAAAGAAAATACGAAACAAAACCAATACCAAACCAAAAACTATATTAAACGTTCTCATCATCCAGAATTAATAACAATCAAAACATAACCTGATTCGAGATTGAGAAAATTATCTGAGGAAGCACGAAAAATATTCCCAAATTTATTTCGAATTTGTTCTCCCTTATTTCATTTTTTGCCATTATCGTGCCATGAAATTCGTGCCATATCCCGTGCGAAAGTTCACAATTCGTCACAAAGAAACTTGTAAATACGGCTGACGAATATCAAAAAAGGGAAAAACTACAAATCACTTCCACTTTCATTTTCTCATTCGTCATACTGGAATTTCGTGTTCGTCCAAAATCGTTACAATAAATAGAAATCACGAGTGTTATTCGAGAATGATTAGAAGAAAAAAACTTGAATATAAATAATAATTTGTATGATATAAATAAAAAACAATTTTAACTTATTGAATATGTGCTCGATAGGTGGGCGAGAAATGGCCGGTGGTTAGTTTCCGGTTTTAATCCTCGCGCGCGCGCTGTAGTCGCATCAAGCGATCACCATCATCATTATCATCAGAGCTCTCTCTCTCCAAGGACAATCGTGCATGCACTGAATTGACATTGATTGGCATTAACAATGGAACGACTATTGACTCGCGCTCACATAATATAGCGTCAATCGTCTCTATGAACGTTTGCATTTCAATGCCGCGCGCCGTGGATTCCAATGATTTCGAGGATTAGTCCTTATATATATGACGAATGTTACCTATTAATGGGATTTATAATGTAATGAAATCCAATGTAAATACGTATATTGTGAATACGTTGATTTGATTGAAAAGATCGCGCGCGAGTCTTCCCAATAATCGAACAAACGAAATGAATAATAATATTAATTGTTTTTAAAATGCATACGTGAATATTTTATTCGACTCCGTGTAATTTTTAATCAACTCAATCAAAGACGCAAAAATATATTTGATAATAGGATTGATCAGGATGTCCAAAACTATAAAGAAAAGCAACCAGAAAGATAATGAAGTCGAATGAATAATACGTGACGCTCCATCCTCACCTACTCTCATTGGATTGTTTTCCACCGGCAACTCGAAATTTTATCCTCATCTCATGAACAAAAAAAAATATGTATTATATA
>JABMBR010005025.1:0-18817 GCA_018881525.1 Meteorus sp. PSUC_FEM 10030008
TATATATATATTCATGTATATTATCGGCGTATTATATGGAAAGATAAATTGAAAAAAAATAAACAAAAAAGAACATCAAGACATGTTAAGAAGTACTCACGAAAACGATTATAAAATCCAGAATGGTCCAGAAACTCGTGAAGTATTTACAGAATCCAAGCGCCAACCACTTGAGCAACATTTCAATGCTGAATAAAGCGCAAAATCCAAGATTTGTCCAATAGAGTATGTTCTTTAAAAAGGGATTGTCATCAAGATAAATGTCCTCAAAACACAGAGTGATTGATGAGGCAAAGATAAAAACGAGAATCATCCATTCGAATGCAGGCGTGTCAACCACAGAGAGAACTGCTGTCCTAACTTTAATCCAACGTCGCCCGAGGTCAGTAGCGATACATTGATTGATGCAACTGCATCTATATTGGTATGACGAAACAACATTTTGGTTATCACACATGAAATGATACAATTGAAAACAATGGAGGAATTGATAGGATTTATGATTAAAAAAAAAGAGAGAAATTACTTTTGATAGCAGTGCTGCGGAAAGCAGTCCTGAGGCACACGCGGAGGTTTGTTCCTACCAAAACCTGGAAATGAACCCATTCCATCGATATAACGTCCTTTACTGTCACGCCTTCCGCCGACAGTGAGCTCGTCGACATAACTAACGAGCGCATGCCACGGTCTCTTCTCCGCATTTGATTCCTCACGTTTTAATGACGTATCCTTATCCACATCCTGCTGTTCCAATGGTAACATGGCCGACTGCTCGTCCAGTTTTATTGTTGACTCCTTCAATACTTCCATCTCGATACTTTCCTCTGCATTTGTATCATTGCTATCACCTTTTCCCTCGTCCAATTTTTTCGCTGGCCTCACGGTCTCTTGACTGCTATGACTATAAGTTGTAACTGTTGCTTGACGATAAATTGGCTCGTATGTGAACACTGGTTGATTCAAACTCTCTTGGTATGATCTATTATAAATATTGTCTTTCGGAAGGCTCAATACTGTTTCTTGTATCGCATACTTTTCCTTATCCGATTTATCCATAACTTCACGTACAATTTGTTCCAATCTCGTATTTTTTTCATTCTCAGAATGCTCCTTACGATACTTTTTCTTACGTACAATTGATCTTATACGATCAAATGAACGTGCAAGCTTTGAATCTTCACCGACTTCTTGTTTTTTTTGCTTTAATTCTTCGGAATTGAAGCTGTTGAGCAACAAAGCCAAGAAGAGATTGAGAACCATGAAATTGCCCATCACCAATGCCGGAAGAAATATTGCAAAGCACGTTTCAGGCCCCTCGTATTTTTCAGCTCGCATACAATCCCATAATGGTTCAATCCATTCACCACACAATATGCGAAATATCATCATGAATGAATGGAAGAAATCGTTGAAATTCCATCGTGGCACAGGATCGGGAAAGAATTTGTCCGCTGTATAATCTTTGCTGAACAATTGCATACCAATAACCGCGAATATATAAATAACAATCACAAGCACAAATGTTAGATTACCAAGTGCTTCTATACTTGAAATGATAATACTCAATAGGACTTTCATTGTCGTCCATGATTGTGCTAATTTTAATACACGCAATAGTCTCAAACCACGTAACACTGATAAACCATCAACCAATTCAAATGTTAGATCTATTAACGACGCTGAGACAATTATTAAATCAAAATTGTTCCATCCATTGTTGAAAAAATCTTTGCTCAATGCAAGCAATTTGAGGAAGCACTCGAACGTAAATATACTCGTGAAGACTTTGTTGCCAATATTTAATGCTTGTCGTACTGATTCGCTCATCCCATGATGTTCAAGTGCGAGAAAACCAGTGTTCAAAACGATACATAGAGTTATTGTTAATTCAAACAGTGGATCTCTAACCACCTATCGATAAAATAGAACGATTAGCAGTGATTCAGTTAGTCTAATTACGGTAATTGGAAAAGCATGAAAAATCAAAAAATTGGTCCATATTCAATTTTTTATAATTTGGCGGGCAATGAATATTTTTCTCATTTGTCTAGTGACTCCCGACATGGAAAGCTACAAATTTGATACACGTATATAGATATTGATGGATAACAAGTTTAAATTCGTGGCATTCACTTCTTCAAACTGCGGAATCTTGCTAGTTCTACACTCTCAGAAAGTACTATCTCACGCTCGAACTATCATAAACCAAATTTTCTTAGAACTTTCAAAGCTCTCCATCCACTTGATTTCCGATGAAATGACTTCAACCACATTTCGTCTCATTATATCATATCGCCAATATCACTTCAATTTGCAGAACTTCCAAAGCATTTACGTACCGACTATTATGATACAAAATAATATGTCCAGGAAATATTCACATTCATTTATACTCTGACCAATTTTTTCAATTTCAGAACTTTCCTACTGTCCTTGATGTACAACCTTATTGAAAATTCATTTTACCTTATATAAACAATTTTGAAAGCGTAACCAGCCTTCATAGTCAACGCAACATTGGATGCATTTATCGCAATTTCTATCAGGAAGGTCATCTATTAAGTAAAAAAAAAATGATCGATAGAATAAATGGAGATAGAACGGGTAATTAATGAATATTCTCAGAGGGAGACTCTGATTGGATTTTATGGACTCACCAAGAACAACTATGTGGGATAAATATTCCGGAGGTATTGTATACATTTGTTTCTTCGTTTTAACGCCATTACATTTGAGCACACGAATTTCACGACTACGACTTCTAACTGATACAGTTACTGGTGCGAGCGGCAATAATGTACGTTCAGCACCGCTTGTAGCAACTGCCATTTTCATTTTTTCTGGTCTCTCAGCCCGATGCTCTTTGTGTTGTTGTTGCTGCTGTGGCTGTTGCTGTTGCTTTTGATGTTGATGATGATGGTGGTGGTGATGATGATGCTCACGATGCTCACGACGTTCGTGTTCCTCCGCTGAAGTCACATCATCACCATCATGATCATCAACAACGCCCGAGTCGTCTAATGATGATTGTTGATTACTATTATTGCTCGCTTGTCGTGAATGTAACATTCCACGATGTGGTGCAAGTCGATGTATTGGATCTGGTGGCCTTGGTGGCGCTACTTGAAGAGGTAGGTTTGATGGTCGAGCATTTGAATGTCTTGGACTTGGACTTGGACTTGGTGTTGCTGACCTTTTAATTTCGAAATTGAGTATCTATATTAATATTGGTGTTTAACAATGGGCAATATAAGCAGTGAAAATGGCGGTGATTCATTCTGGAAGGATTGAAGAAGGTTTTCAAATTAATGTACAACGGAAAAGAATAGGTATAGAAATTGTGAGATTGTAGAGGAGAAAAATATGATCCTACTGATCGCGTTTATTGTACAAGGACCTGCTCCTCGCGCCACCATTTTTCTCCTGGCCCGCTGTACTTCTTCCACGTTTTCTTCTCCGTGTTTTTTTCCTCGTGTAGCTGCTGAGTAAAACGCCTTTACGTGCGTCTATTTTTTTCTGCTTCTCCTTTGTTAAAGTCTTGATGTTTATCTTCGTCGGGTCAAAACTAAACGTCGAGTCCTCGCGATGGTCTGTCAGGTCTTTTTTCCGTTCCTAGTTTGTAACATGAAAGAAAGAAATTGAATTATTCATTGTATTAACGATGTCATCATTCCTCTGAAATGATTCCTGTGACAAAACCATCTGATGATTGGTTCTTTTCATTTCGTATTTATTATGAAACATGATATTGGGACGTAATCATCCAAAGAATATATATTAATATTTGAAGTTTAGATCGGTTGCAATTTCAGGAGACTTTATGACACTATTGTGATGCAAAGTATTGCCACAATGTAGACTGAGGAAGTGGAACTTTTACGAGAATGTATATTGAGTGTATCACAAAATCACTGTTTCGAATTTTCCCAAGTAGAATCTCGATGTAGATGGTATGTCAGACACATGACGAAGCGCATGAATTGTCTTGAATTCCTCTACAACAATCCATTTTTGCGATAGAAGTTTCAAGCAGTGATTTGAATTTTCTCAAAAGAAAAAACTGTTCTGATTGATCAAAATATTTTCTTCTTTCAAATGTTTCATTCAACCCCTGCATCAGAAATTAAAATTTTCCCAGTTTTTCCCAATTACCGTGTGACATTATATATCCACATTGCATGATATATTTTCACTGCTAAAAAAGATTCAAATCAAAATATTGAAACCCTCAAAAAGGAACAGTAGCTTCTTCCTCATGAAAATAAATCATCCATCAAAGATTGATGAAATCAATTTATCAGTTAATTTTACCTCATTTGTTATTTCCGCTTCTTCTTCATAGCTCAACGCCACAACAGCGAGCATCAAATTTATGAGATAGAATGACCCGAAGAACACAACCACCGTGAAGAACGTGACGCTGATAGGCCCGCACGCCGACAACACCTGTTTATAATGTCAATAATATTCATGTATCATTTTACATGTATACCTACATGATAAGATCAATAATCCGAAACAACTGAACAATATATCTATATACTCGTATATATGTACATAATTGATGATAGAGGGAAACGAGGAAGAGGGTAGAAGTGAATTGTCCACCTTGCATCAATGACAAATGGTTAGACACGCAACTGACCTTGTTATAAACGTCCTCCCAATAATCTAGAGTAATCAGTTGAAAGGTGGTGAGCATTGACCACAGGAAATTGTCGAAGTTTGTGTACCCATGATTTGGATTCGGTCCAACACACAAACACGTGTAACTCTCATTGCAATGCCTGAAAAATTTGTCTAAATTAGTATCTTCAGCATTGATTTTTTCATTTGTTTAGGTAAATGTAAGATCAAGATTTGAATTCTGTCGATGCCGTTTTTTGTTTACGAATTATTGAGGTTCAAAAATACTTTGACGAAGTAAAAATGCAATGATACAAGTCATATTTTCATCCATACCGTGGATGTAATCGGTTCCTGGTCAAATATTATTATCGTTAGCTCATGGCAGTGTTTTGAATTTTATGATGAAGCTCGTGGAGAATGGATGTATATGACATTGATTCATATGGGGAAGCAAAGAGGCCATACCGTGGCGAATGATAATGGAATATAGGATTGGGGAATATTAATTTGGATCGTAGGTTGAAAACAGTATTCATGTTGAAATATTAACTCGACAAAGGCAATTTTGAATGCTCATGTTTGCTGGGGAATCTGTAGAATTACTGTTGGTGTTATGAAAGCTGTTGCCATACGGAAGTTTATGAATCATTTGATAAATCCAACAAGCAATATTATCATAATGTATGTGGTAGTATGAAATGTTTCATTTGAAGTGTGGGTCATTGAGAAATTGACAATTCCATCGACATTTTTCTTCTATAACTTCGGTATTTTTCTTTTTTTTTCTTTCATGTGACACTGAGGTAATCTATGAGGTTGTCTATGTTCCTTCTTTCCAACCAGTGTCTATAAATTATCATTGAACAAGCAATTCTCGTATTTCTATGTGTCAATTTTATGGGCGTAACATATTAACGTTGTGTGCTGAACTAATTAATGCAAAAGGCAAGAAAACCATTCTAACAAACTTGAATACCAAGAGAATATATTTCAATCAGTGTCTTTACTTATCATTATGGAGTCTTTGTATATATAAACACCAATAATTTTCTATTCCCTTTTATTGCACGTTCAATAATATCAAAACTGGCCTTGATTTATTTTGTATTATGTATCTTCACCAACTGATGATCTTCATCGCAAAAATTAAGTCATAAAAATATACATCGACACAATATTCCGTCACCCATCACAACATTACCACAACAATAATTCCTGAACAAAAGAAAAATTCCCACGCACTTATTAAATATTACTGTTTCACTTTATTGATTTCCATTACAACTAATTCCCCTTCCAACTGTGAATATACGAAAAGTTAATACGTTCACGATAAATACTCATACCCACAAAGTTTCACCACATTGTAAATTGTGTTCACGTACACCCCATGAATTACCAACATTTTTTAAATACAATCACAGCAACTTTCAATCTAACAATGTCCCGAAATTAAATAACATCAATAACTGAACATTTTTCAACACAAAAATATCCTCATCCATTTCCAATCCGTTTTACAACCAAATCAAATAAAATGTCACATCGAACATGTATCGAAATGATTTTACAATACATATTTACATCATACACCATTTTCATATTGATTTTGTGGGTGTACATATACACACAATCCTCTGCATGGATATATCTTTTATATTGTGTGGCTTTCACGTCATTTATCATTTACGTTTGAACTCCAAAACTTTAATATATTTATTTCCTCTATTTTTCTATATCCCATTATCATTATTATTGTTACTTTGTATTGTTTCAGAATGGATTTCGATACAGAAAATGAATTCAAGTGGAAGACGAGCGAGTCCACGTTCATATACATAACCTATTATATTCACGTCGCGTTTAAACTTTTTGTAATAAATATATAAAGATCAATCTCGGTCCGGTAGAGCGAATTTTCCTGCCTCCACATAAACTCCGATATATTCATATATAACATAATACATAGACTTTCTATATAAATATTTTTACAGGGTTAAAGTGTGAGTAAGTGGAACAAAAAGAAGTGTGATATATCTTTCTTTCAGGTAGCAGCTGTGCGGTCCAATGAACCGTAAGCTTAAAGTTTAGCTTGCACACTATCGTCGCGAAATCCCAGAGCCCAGCAGTAGAATCATTTCATATAAATATATATGTATATAATGAAGGTATATGTATGTGGGAGTACACTTCACACCCAGCATCCAATCATCGTTCACCGAGAATTTCTCTCGTCGTCGCCACGAACTTTTTGAGATGCCATGTGGAATTTGAAATGAGGAAAACCCTCTCAAAGGCTTCTTCACTCCTGTTATTCCTGCTTAGCCTCATTTCATATCGTAAACAATGAAAATAAAAATGAAAATGAAGAGGCGAGAGCACTTCTGCTTCGTCTATTCCCTCATTATCTGCAGTTTTAATTATTATGATAATAATTATTGTTATTGTTATCAATGTGGTGATGTGGTTGTTCATATTGTTATCTTATTTATTTTGAAGAGTATGGTTACAAATTTAATAGGTTACCTGGCACCGGTGACATTGCCACAGATGATGGGTTTCTCGGCATCGTCAAATGCCCAATTGGACGCGTTCCAAGTCCACCTGTTGGGTGAATGAAATATATAATAAAGTTTATTTTTCAGGTTTATGTTTGAAAGTTTATTATTGCAATAAATATTAATGAATGAAAAAGATGAAAATTGAATTCACATGTGACATGCATTGGTAGAGGAATAATATTTTGAGAGTGTTGTTTGTAATGTAGCCTGGGGAAGAAAATTAGTTGATTCAATTGAACTTCAGAGCGGTATTTTTCACAGTTTCATGGTTTTGAACATTGGGTTTATTTGATTTCATATGGGCTAGTTGGAGTAACTCGAGTGAAACTAGATGAAAAGTTTTGTGGACAATGTGATTTTTGTCATGGATACTCCGCCTAAACAAACGATAGACTAAATGTCATCAACAATTTTCTATCGAGAAGTTTTTCATATGCAAAATGTTTGACAATTAAATTTTTGATGGACTACTAAATTTTATAAATTCCTCCAGGAAGGAAAACTAACACCGAACGCAATTTCGAGTCACGTAGACTAATGAAAGGTTTAGTTAATCAGAAGATTTTATATCTCTCTTCTCATCATTATAATAAAATTGTTAATTGGAACATGATGACCTTTTCAGAGTGAAGAAAGCAATTTGCAAAAACTAGTCTCATGGAACTTCAACGAGTTCAAGAAAATAGAGACGAAATCGATATTGATCTAATGAAAGAACTTTTCTCGATGGTTACATCAACAATCAACGATCATATGCAGATCCAGTAACTTCAGTACGATAATAATTATGAGAAGTTAATTTAAAAAAGAATAAAATTAAACTTTCAACAATTTACATTTCGAACCCTGATCAAATTCTCCTTCCACTTGGATAAATATCTCAACGAATCAATTCAAATAAATCACACAAAATCCAATCATCTTTCATGAAGATCTTAACATAAAACTCTTCCTCATCTACTCTCATATCCCTTCTTTCTCTCTTCATTCCTCCTCTTATCTATGCTGCAAAAAATAATGTAATCCACCGTATATTACATGAATATATTTCAACGTAGGTATAGATATAACATGTTTGTGTCTACTTCAGAAGGTGTCATATGGCTCTTCGCTTCTGTAACAAGTACATCGATCACCCCATTGTTCTCGCTTTATCGGTGAACAATTTATTATCAGCCATACACTATGAAAGTGGGTGAGAAAATAGGAGGGGAGCACAGTGTAGAAATGGTTTTGCTGACTTTCTTGGTTGGGTGACAGCGCAGTGGAACGAAATAAAGTAACTGAAAAAAAAAAAAAAATGGACAAGTAATGGTCAACAAATTCATTGTACACATAAACATATATATCACAATCCCAGTGGATTAGAAAAAGTTTGTTAATGTTACTTTTAACAGTTCGAACAGTGACAAAATTTTCTGCTGTCTGGTAAATTATAATTATCATTCCCGTTGTGGCAACAGCAATAATAAGTGTAGAAAAACAGAAAGGAAATAAATAAACAGAGCGAGAGGATGTATCGTATTCAGTGAGATTGTGTAAGATAGTGAGAATGCAAAAAAAAAATGATAATAAAAGTGTGATGGTTCTCTTTAGGTTTATTTTAATATTCGAAAAGCGCACCGGTGAAGATAATAGGGGTTGGATGAAAATAATAAAAAAATAACATAAACACTCAGTGGAAAAGTGCCGGGAGAATGAGACATCCGCATATATTCTGCAACAAGATGCAGTGACCGGTTGGGTTTTGTTGGCTGCCACGAAATAAAAGCACCACCAACATCATGAATTTCAACCGCAGTGACCCAAACATTTCTCTCACATAGTTAAATTATTTATATATGTACACACTAAATTCCGTGAAAGAGAGAACTTTTTAATTTTCTATTTTATTTATTGTGGAGTATTATTAAAGGGGAACATTAAGAGAGAATCATGAGATTATTGATTATGGATTATCTGCGCTTGTGCTTCTCATGGTTTCATTTCAAGGAGCATTAAAGGCTTGATTCCATGGTGAGATTTGGAGAATCAGAGGAATTATAATTATTATGATGTAGCTGAGTGAATGAAACTGTTGAAGTAGGAGGAAATATCGAATTTATTGGTTAAACCTTTCCGGAGAGGACTGATGGACTGATCATCAGGGAGGAATGAATCCGATTCATGCATTCAATATATTTGATTCAAAAATTTCTGCATTGTCACATTGTGAATATCAATCAATAAGTGTCAATGATTTTATCCAAGAATTTAACTCCAACATCTATCATCATACGTAATGTGAAAAATTACGAATTTATCTGTGACAAGTAAACAATCAGGAAATCGACCTGAGAAATACTTTCTCGAATCACAAAAAAAATAATACTCACTCTCGCCAATCAACTTGAGTATCATTAGGTTCCTGATGTCTCACACATTTATTTCTCAATTCACCCATGTAAACTTGGAGTGCAAACAGGGCAAATACCATTAAACAAAATATTGTTAACGTCATTACTTCAGCAAGTTGTTTGAAGCTGTGCAGCAGTGCATTGATGATAGTTTTGAGACCTGCAACAAGAAGAATGAATATAATCATCAACAAGAGGATGCATACATAAATGTAAATGCTATTCATCAAATATCAATGTTGCTGACTATTCAAGAATATTCGTCAAAGAGAAAATTCATAGTTTCATATTTTCATATGTGTACATCAGTCACTCCCAACCAGGTATGTTTCGTTGAATTAAGCTGAACATTGCTTACACACTTTGAAAATAACAAAAGACAAGAAATGTCCTATTGACCTAGTATAGCTATCAGCCAAGCATTTTTTATTTGTCTCATTCTCATTTTTTCTTTTTCCTTTATTCTACCTCCTCTTTTCGGCTTTCAGATGAACATGTTGCACTCGAATAAGTCATTAGAAGTCTATTCATTCTTGTTCGCAATGTTTGAGATGAGACTGAGGACGATCGAACCTCAAGTGGATTTTCTATACGATGTATTGTTCCGGCGATCAGTGACAACAAGTTTTATAGCTATATGTCATTGGTAGTTACAACTTTGAATTGAATAAGAATCAGAGCGGCTTAAATGTGTTTGATTGTAATTATCTTTGCCATGTACACCCCCACGGGTTTTTGACAAGATGGTGGGTGGATAATCTAGGAGAAATATTACTACGAATTTATATGATCCTGTCGGGAATCTTGAGATAAGTAAAACGCAATATATTGCACATTTAATCTTGCTAAATATTACTTTTTATCATGCACGCATTAGTTTTTACTGTACACATATCAATTTCATTTACATTCATCAACCGAAATTCATAATGCATGAAGAGAATTAGGACATGTACGAATTATTATGCGTAGAATAAAAATTATTATAATGTAATTTATATAATTTTTCAGTATTCCAAAAAGTTTTTATGTCAACTCATTTTCGTGATAATTTTCCAGCTGAAAATTTCTACAAATGAAAAATCATTGGACGCTTCATCGTCACAATTTAAAGCAATTCAACCAACGATACTTCACAGTGAGTAAATAAAATATGTCAGACTGCAGTAGTAACAATTTTCCTCTCAACAATGATTGCACAACTATCAGCTCAGAATGAAATAATACCAATTAGTATGATCAAAATGTCGCACGAGAAATAACATGAGTGAGATATCATTGACCCGTTAATTTTCAGATGGCGCAAACGCATTTCCGCTTATATACTACCCTCTCGATGCTGTCAATCGAAATAGGGGAAGTTGAGTGAGATGAATAGATACACATAGTGAGTGATAGTACGGTGAGTGAGACCAAGAGTCCAATAGCGTACAAATCGACAGTTGTTACTCGTCATATAATTGCTAGTGTAGCTGTACTATACTGCGATACGTCACGTTCACGCGTACAAACCTCATTTCACCTACATATTCTCTAGCGCACACATACTTTTACCATCTCTACCTCTATTTCACTAACGCTGACCTGCAAATACCTTTTCTCTCATGCATATGCTAATGCAATACTCTACCCACTCAGCACATTTGAATGCACACCTCTTTTACCCTATATCACCACTCTGATTACTTCGAAATACAGCATTTTGTTTCTATTAATATAAATATCACGCGTGAATTAACAAAGCATTTAGGATTTCATCTGCAAAAAGACAAATTGAATTCCTTTATATGTATGCTAGGCAACATGATGTTAATAGCAATTCCATCAACCATAACCAAATAAAATTTTAGCATTTGAAAACCAGTGAGAACGTTTTGATTCCATTCATGAAGATCACGTAAAAACTCCAGTTCAGACATTGAGCAACTTGAACATAACAGTTTCAGGTGATTTAATTCATGAGTCCACAGCTGGGAACCAAAGAAAAATTAAAGTGTGCTCCTAAATTTAAATTATCGTTGAACTATTCAAATTATAAATTATAGGTCTGAATTGACAGTAAAAATAATTCTGAACATTGGAAATAACTATGAGTTGAATTGAGTACTTTCGATATAATTACATTCAATTATGTTGAAATTTGTTCATCGGAGATGTGGATCATGCATAATTCATGCAGATTGCACAAAGTTTGTCAGATGTGTCTATGAAAATTCAGGACAGAAAAGTAATCGACATGATGATGATTCCAATTTGGTTTAATTGTCGGATCGTTTAGCTAGCGATTGAGGCTTTCATGAATAAATTCATCCATTCCCTTTGATTTCACTCTATAAAAAAACCAGCGATTCAACACTTCAAATCGCGACCATATTTTTAAATCCATCACAACGGATTGGAATCGTCTGTATCCGTAAACTCACTCGAAATCCATGAATGCTATCCCTTCATACCACCTCACCATGGAACAAAAAACATGTGAAATATTCCGATTAAAAGTGTTCAATCATCCCTTTGTAAATGTTGACAAATCAGACACCAGATTGATGCCAAATTTTGTTTGAGGTTAATAATGTATACCAAAATATGAATTGAAGTATTTATCTGTGCTCATAACTCTTCTAAATATCATCAGAATTCCAATCAAAACAAAATTTTCCGCGATTCAAATTATTTTCCAGTGTGGTACATAAATTCACACTGTTTACTAGATTGCTTCCCAATACTATCCTTTTTTTTTCCAGGATACAAAAGAGGAATAGCCGTTGGAATTTAGCATAATTGCAGCGCATATAGATATATGCATATGGGGATGGACCAAAATTGATCGTCCTTTAACACCACAGAAGGTATGAGAGCGCGAGGTAATAGATTACAATTTGTAGCTCAACTAGCGCGCGCCACCCACCAGAGTGTCCTCATGTATGGTCCTTGTAATTAATCCAATTGGTGAATCGAATTAACCTACACAAATACGTATACATATATATACTGAAAACATATTTATTAATAGATGTTTACTGATGTGAATGAGGATATAATTAATCTACTGATTAAACGGTGGTTATATCCGAATATGTATTAATTATTATCATTAACATAAAACTGATGTAAATTTTCCCCAACACTGTAATTATCTTACATTTCCTGTTTTACATAGAAAAAAATAAGCCTAGGAGGCATGAAAAACTAATGCAATGGTAGGACTAGGATAGTTAACAACGTGCTAGTCAGCATAATGGAAAATTCACCGAACGCAAGCACTGGATAAAATTTATAATCAATACCAAGATTTTCATAAATGATATTTGAAGTGACTCTTCTATAGTGTGAATTGTTCAATGGGAAGTTAAACGAAATAGTTTTTGTAAATCTACTTTATAATTGTTACTTCACTCTGGATTATCGTTGTCTCTTTGTAATGTTAGTTAAATTTATTTGATGTACATACCAGGCATTATTGAGACAGTCTTAAGGGCTCTCAGTACACGAAATGTTCTTAAACCCGCCAAATTTCCAACTTCCATTCCAATTGTCGCATAACCACTCGTAATTACCACAAAATCCAGCCAATTCCATGGATTTCTCAAGTATGTGTATTTATTGAGTATAAAACCCTTAGCAATGGACTTTATCACCATTTCCGTTGTATAGATTGCTAGGAAGATATATCTGGAAGGAGAAATTAATAAAGATTCAGAAACATTCCTATTGCATGTACAGATGAAATTAAAGTCAACAATTGTTTTACACAAATAATTATTGGCAAATTGTGATGATTATCATGAGCAAATGTTCGATATCAACAATGGTGATATAAATTTCCTTCAAAAAAATAGGATTCAACTGAATAAACTGTGGAAGTACCACGAAAAAATCCACCTTTTTCTATTCATCATCTGGATGGAATAAATATTCATGTTGAGATAGAGCAGCCTATATTTCTGCTAGAATATTTTCATATTTATATCAGCTATGAGGAAACTGCAGATTTCAATATTCATCACAGTTATGAAATCAAAATGAAATGAGTGTCGAAATTTCCTGTGAATATCAATTTATAAATCGATAAAAGTTGTAATTCATTTTGTTTGTTTGTGGTGGCGGTAGCTGATGCGCTAGACGAAATGAATTTTAATTCACTGCATAAAGTGATACTGATCAATAATTCATAAGGAAAGACAAAAAACCACTGCAGTGCCCTTTACCAGTTAAATTACTGAGGCAGGACACACTTCTGTATCTCACTAGTCAAATGAAATTCGACATTATAACATCGTCCACCCTGCATTGGATGAATTCTCTTCGTTGTTGATGGTGGGGTTAGACGAACTAACATTTCTGGTTGGGCTTCAATTAGTCTCTTCATCACATTCTCAGTATCATTGAGAATTTTTTAATCTTGTTTTTGATAGAGGAAGATTCATAATTTGGATTTTCAATGAATGGCAGAAAAAAGTCGATTCTGATGATTTTTTCCAGTCATTGAAGTCATATTGTTCAGTGTTCTTTTTTTAACTAGAATTGCCTGGTGCTCTGTGATGTTTTAGAAATATTCTCCAATTGTCTTCATAATTGGGATGTAGAGACTTTTCATGAAGACTAGAATTGTTGAGTGTTTGCAGACCATCCATTTTTTTCTCAGGACTAGTGCAACTGCTTAGAAGTACTGAAATTAGGTTATCCCATCTCGATAGACGGTAACTTAATTCTGTTTTCTACAGCGATTGATGTTTTATAGTTGGATGAAGTTGAACAAGAGTTCTACGGAGCGCGTGTCAACACTTATAAAATAAATCTCAGGAGTTGAAGAAAGAACATCTTGAGAAAGTTGTTAGAAAATAATTGCTGAAACTGTATTGTCTGTTCAAATAGAAAAGACATGAACATCTTCCAGCAATCATGCAACTATTGATCCAATAAATATTCCTCCACTCCAAATACTGAAGAACGTACATGTAATTCAGTTAAAAGCATTTATGTTACTTTATAATAACAAAATTAGACTTTAGAAACTTGCAAAAGTATGAAGATGAAAAAAGATTGATAAGAATGTGCCTCGGTGGAGACACAAGTTGATTTGCATTGATATAAAGGGAAAAGTCTCCAACAAAAAATTGACAGTCCTGACAATTCTGCCAATTTCCTATCATGCTTGATGTGGTCTTGTTACTTTATACGAACAATAAAATTGATAGTCGGGGAATTTTATCGAACAGCAAGATAAAAGATATTTCAACAATGACATCGAAGTTTCTACAGTGGATGAAATTCAGTTCACAAAGACTTTTCACTCCCACATTCTCTAAAAGGAAAAAATGTCAAAGAAAAATTTATGAAACTTAGTAAGCTGAAATAAATCATTCTCTCGCATACAGAATTTGTCAGGAATTTATCCTGGTGCGTAGTAAAGTTGGGGAGACCTCATGAAAAGTTCATTTACCTAGAACTAGAGAGTGTTCACATATTTCAATCGAAACTGATAGTGCTGATAATGGAACATAATGGAGAATGATAACAATTAATATTGATGTTAATTCCGAGCATTCCGAATGATATTTGTTTCATTTTTCACTAAAACAATAATCTCCTGAGCGGTGCACAGCGATACGAATATTAACATTTTCCACTAATCCAACTTTACTGCATTCACTGTAACATCAATATATTAAAAATGTACTGAATTCTTTTCAGTTCCCAACTACTTCCGGGAGATTAACAACTTCCCACAGTCTACATTGGTTATGAGCCATCTGATAATCATATATTCATACGCATTTTAAATTTCATTGTTACACATTTATGTTTTTTCTCCCTTTCATTCTGAAGAATATTTCACGTGGGAAAACTGAAGATATTCCAACACTCTTCAATTGTGAATTCAGAAAAACACTAATTTACATACTGAAACAAAACCAGAATGAAATGTCTATTCAAAAAACACGGACAAAAAAAGTTACTGAGTTGGAAATCCAAGACTCAAGAGTGATGATTGTGAACACAGTATTGAGCTTGTTCGTTTCATTATGAATATTGTTGAAGCGTTGAATGAAAGATCAGTCATGAAAAAATTGACGGCTGTTCGGTTCTGTGAATATTTTGATATGATTTCTGAATTTTTTTGATATCCCTCATTTGTTTTTCGCTTTTATGTCATCTCTAATCAAATCTTTCCTGTAAAATTCAAAACTAAACAATAAAAACAATTACACTGAATTAACATATGACATGTATGGTCAATGTTTGAAGGAAGAAAAAGGTTTTCAACGTGGAGTTTAATTCCAAATTGTGGTCTAAGGATATCATGATATTCGTCGTATGAAAATTATGGAGTTCTTGACTCACACTCTCTACACTCTACAAGTACATATATAAATAACTTGGTAAGCGGTTGGTGATGATGGAAATGACGGGGCCACGAGGGAGTAACTCGAGAGAGGTCCACATTGTAGGATGAAGTGAAGGAAGAGTGGCGAAAGGGAGAAATATAGAGTGAGAAAGAGAGGGAGAGGGAGAGAGCAGGGGGTGTGGGAGACAGTTTTGGGATTTACCCAGGCTCACACCACTCTCATACGTCCAGGAAATATCTGGCGAAATTCCTTCCACGCTCGCGTTTCTCAACTATAGATGATGGTGGATTAACAGAGCGCGCGGATCCGGATGAAACTAACGCTTTCGAATTTCCCTGAAGGCCATGAACGAAAAGCTACTGCAGATCGTTTCGCTGACAAAGATAAGTTGGTGGTAGACATAATATATTTATGTACAAAGTTTCAACCTATTTTTGATATCTATCATATTAGGAATTATTCAACTTTATCTAGTTAATAAATTTGTCAGAGGTCTGAGAAAATTTTGTATGACATAATTATTAATAATAAATCCTGAAAGTCTGATACGAAGTTATCAAATAAAGAGCGAACAGAAAAATTCGAAAAATTTCTCACATTATTAACTGTCATAAAAATTTTATGTTCAAAATGTTCTTCAAGTGGACACAAACTTTATGAACAACGTGTGAATTAATTCGTGTCAAAGTACAGTAACTAAATTATCAACATTATTATTGTTGTCATTCTCGTTATTCAACCAGTTTTGGAGAAAATGAAATTTCCGAAACACAACACAAATATTATATCAAACAAACACGAATAAACATGAATTTTGAGTTATAATTCGAAGGGAACAACTGTAACAGGGATGTTGGAGCAACTTTTGAACAAACACCCCACAATACCTCTGAATAAACATTTTGTTTTCGAAAGCCATTCCTTTTTATCATACGAATCATTATCATTGTTTGCTTTGCTATATATTCATCTGGTTCTCTTTAGTGTCTCCATTGTTGGAATCGATAATAATAAATTCCTCATTGAACTGCACTAAAGCACAATGCGGTCACAGGATTCTATCTATGTCCCTCGACGTTCGCATTTAAAGATTTATCTATGGGTTTTCCTTTGTTTCAAACCCGAAGATGCAGTTATGATGCAGTTATGGTGTATCTACAAATATTCATAAACGAGGGAATTCAACACAAGATGAATTATATCTATCGATACTACAAGATTCAGTTATTGTGCTCCCAAATATCTTTAAGTTAATTTTCGGAAAAGTTTTAAATCGACGTCAACATTTTTTTCGTTCTCCAAATCCAACCTCTTTTCTCGCTACGCTATTCATATTCATGCGTGTTATTATTTATTTCCAGGTGAGAATTGGCGCATTCGATCCCACAGGAATAAGACTGTTATGATATTGAAGAGGAAATTGGTCCACGTTGAATAATTTACTATTCAAATTGACCGAATTGAAATGCTGTAATTGATTCACTATCGACATAACATTGACCTCAACCGAATTTTTCATTATTATTATCATCATTACTGGTTGAATGAATAACAAATTTAGCCAATCTAAATTCTGGGACAATTAGTAGAAATAAATTTCCATTTCATCATTTTTTCACAACTAGTTCGAGTGAAAAATAATATACAATGAAAAACAGGGTGTGCACAAATGGAATAACATGGCACATATTTTCCAACAATGCACACTTAATTTTTTTTTTTCCCTACCTCTCCACTCTTCTTCACACACTAACATAACATCAAGGTTCATATCCTATACACGATAATTTCAGTCACTCGCACGATCGTATCTCTAACTAACGTGAAATGTTCACTTGGGGGAGCAGTTGGCACGCGAGTTTTTATATGCGTCCGTGACACATAAATGTCGTTGAGGGACTCAGTAAAAATGAAAATAGAGGGAAAAACAAATTGAAGTGTGGAGGTAGATGGAGCGGGTGGGATTTCCTCTCCATATTGTTATGTGATTGACATCTTTATAAATCTAATGTGCAAGAGCTGGAAAAAAATTCTGTTAATCATTTATTCATAAAAATGTAAACATACTCAGCTTCTTCTATTGGCTCGGTCATGCCAAGGAAGACACAATTTAGTACAATAGTCAACATGACCATGTAATCAAAGTACTGATTCGTACTTAGGAAGATGCAGCAACGTCTCATACGATTCCACGGTGAGAAAATAAACCAACTGTTTGTCGCTGTGAAACGATGTATGTAATTCTTGCGGAACCTTTTGGACACCACGCAGAATGTCTGAAAATAGAAAAAAAACAGAGATAAATCAACAGTTACATCTGTTTGATTCACATACAAATTTCCGTCTCTATGTTAACAAAATTAATTAATAAAGTGAATTAATTTTAATGATAATTATTCTGTACCAGGGACATGCGTGATATTGACGCAATATATTTCGTGGTATGGCTGTTATTATTGTTGTCATCTAAAAATTACACTAACGACCATGGAAATTTATGTGATGGCTATCTTGAAATACAATCCCTGTGAACTCAATACGTGTATGTTAATGTAATCGATGGATAAGTATAGGTAATGTGAAAATAGAAAAAAAAAGAAATATAGTCACGTATCCATGCATTGTCTCGTACCAAACATACACACACGCATGAAAATTTATGTCAGGAAAATCAAGAAAAAAAGGTAGCTTTGATATATACTCCGTAAAATACGAGGATAAATATAATTGACTTGTACATTTTTTCTTACTTGGGAGAAATGGTTCTGTAGTTTAGAGTTGAATAGGGTGAGTTTGATATTCAAGTACCATCGCGCATAAAAATATTCTATGGGGTGCGGAAGAATCTGATTAAATTAAAAAAATAAAAATATTTTCATAA
>JABMBR010005026.1:0-18814 GCA_018881525.1 Meteorus sp. PSUC_FEM 10030008
TATATATATATACATACATCTATGCATATGTATGTATTGGACCTCAACGATTCAATACATACCTTTCTGAATGCGAAGAGATCTTTCTGAAGCTTCTGACGTTCTGCAGTGGGTTGTTGGCCCTTCCCTCTTATAAATTTCAACATTTTTTCGGTACTCAATGTAGATATGAATCAAAACTAATAATTCAACAAAGAGTTCGATGATAATGAAGGGAACGACAGTCCACCCAATAATATTTTAACTCGTTTTCACTCACTCAGGTACTCGATACCCTTTCACTTCAATCAAATGTTTTATCCGGGTTTTTTTGACGTTACGATTCTTCGTTACTCGCGTGTAACTTCAGACCACATAACATGAAAACGAAAAGTTCATACACTCAGATCCAACCTTTTTTTTATTTATAATTTGCATCTAAACTTTTTTCACGAATGTTTGGTACGACTTGGAGTTCACGCATTCATTGTATACTCGTAGGGATATATATGTATATATTTATGTTCATGTGTGAGTGCGTGTGTTTGATTAAAAATGATCAGAAGGGAATTAAAATATTCTCGAATGCACTGTGATTCTGGCGTGAAGTAGAGTACGATGTCGATGTGTTGTTTGACCGTATACGTCCAACACACCCGTCACCCGCAGCATGTCGTTTCACAGTTGAACCACCACAATGTTGTCAGCCACAGCAGTAAATTTGGCGGCTCATTTGCTTAAACTATTCTCGAAAAGTTCAACAGACAACGATATGGATCGAATTAATAAAAAACAAGATACAAATGTTTTGTTATGTCTCGAACAAATGATTATACAGTGTGTATTGTTAATTTAAATAATCGAACCACACGCGACACAGAATGATGATGTAAAAGCATGAGAGAATCGTATGAACGACAAGCGGAGAACCATTCCACGTCTTTTACGTGTATCGCCCATCGGCCAACGTCGCGTCGTTCGCGTTCCTGTATAATCAACCAATTGCGATGTTTCGAGTAAGGATCGTGTGTTGTCGGTTATGTTCGGATGATATTTTTTCTCCTTCAAGTTTGTTATGTGTGTGCATAGGTACTAGTTTGATGATGGGTGAGATTATGGGTGCGTCTAACGTGCGATGACCTTTCAATTCACTGTTGCCAATCTTTAGTGGCTGAAATTCAAATTCATTTCACCGCTATTTGTTGTGATATTTACTCGTAGCATAATTATGACAGTGAATTTTTGTTTTGCTGAAGCGATTATATCACGTCATCTGAATGTATGCAACACCACCAGAAATCGTTAGTGATTTATTCCTCTCTATTTATGAAAAGACACCCAGAAGTATGATTATGTCGTACACAAAAAAAGCAGCTCATATATACTAGGGATATAGGGACCCTAGATATGCGGCACAGCATTTGGAATCGATAGTTCGCGCGCCAAAATTGATTTGGCGCAGATTTTTTTTTTGAGCTAATTCAAAATTTTTCGAATAAACTATTATAGAAATAACATGGGACACAGATTTGATACAGAGATTATATCATGATACTCAATATCATTTATTATATTTTTTCCATCTTATGATACACTTATAATAAATAACATAGTTGACCTGCAATCGTTTTGATTATCATTATTGCTCGTAAGTGGAGGCTGTCATGGAATGGTATTATGTTGTATTGAAGAATGAGGTACAGTTTTCAAACAGCACACAAGAAATCTGATAATGTCAATCAGAATTTGAGCTTGAAGTAATCAGCAACGAATACCCGCAATACTTTATTCAAGTTTTCCGTAGTGGACATACTGACATTCTTTCTATTGTCACCTGGTTGATGCCAGAAATCAGGAAACGGTGAGGGGATCAAATGTAATATCGGTACATCTATGAAAAGAGATAATACGAATAACATTGAATGTGAAAAACGTCTGCGGATAGTTCACCAACTTATTGATTATGTATGAACTGAGACATACCTCTTTTCATAAATGGTATGTGATCATCTTCAACGTAGCTCTGAGATGAATACGGTTGAAAATACTGATCATCCTCACTACCATAAATATATCCTTCAAACCCTGAAATGTTGGCTATTTGCTGTTCTGCGTACATCAGCCGTATATACCAGTCTTTTGTGCTATCAAAGTAACAATAAAAATGTGGATGGGGAGCCCCAAGCAGGTCCAATAACATCAGCATATCCTGCGTAGAAAGAGAGTGAAACCTTCATAGATTTTGTACTGCGTAAATCATATTGATCATAGAACTATTTATCACTTACAAGTCTATCTAGTTCTGAAATATCACTTTCTTTTCCGAGCGATTGTCGGGTGTTGTGCCATTTTTTAGCTAGATTTTTGGCACCATAGATTGAATCATGGGGTCCCCACTGCAGGAATGCTTCTTCTCCATCGAAAAATATGAACATTAGGCTCACGTCAATCTAAAAACGATCTTAACTGGTTTTATGATATTTTATACACATATGGGAATTTTTACTGTTGCTGTGTTCAATTATTTTATGAACTCTGAATAGTACAAACATTTTGTTTGAGTTCTTGTAATTGTCGTTGCATCACTGTGGCCAAATTGAGTAGTTGAGCACATGGCACTGCACTGTCAGTTGCACCTTCAAAATTACCATCAACAGTGTATTTCGAGTCATAATGACACGCCATTGCCAAGAATCTACGAGAGTGTGGATTTATTTTAGCTACAATATTGGTAAAGTGCAATTCATCCTTATGAATTGGCACTTTCGCACTAAAGTTATGTTTTTCGACCGTCCAACCAAGTTTTAACATTGACTCTTCTATATACTGAAAAAAAAAAAAAAAAACAAATTTTCTTATGGATATTCGAGCAAGAAAAACTGAGAGGAATGATTAAAGGACATCCATCGACGAAAAATTGCAAGATGAGGTGTTACTCGTGTATGTCTTGTGGAGATTTCATTCTTAGATGAAAACATCATCGATCGAATGTCTTACATCTTTAACTCGCTCATGTTCCTTAGTCCCAACTACGCGCGGTACGCAAATGTTATCCAAAACTTCATCCATATGCCTGATATTTGTAAGCGCTACCAGTTTTCGTATCTGCTCCTGAGATAAATCCTGACCACGATGGAGAAACTGTAGAAATTGAAAATTAATTGAAATGAAACAGACAATGAGAAAAATAAATTTATAATAAAATTGACGGAACATGAGGTGCGAATTCGTATGCTCTCATGATCAAATGTTGTGTAAATAGACCCGAACAGGGAAAAAATCGAACAAATAATAATAATGAACTTACCTTTTCATTTCGGAAATTTTTCTCAACGGCTATGCACGATGTTATGATCAACAAAAATAAATTTATCCACACTTTCAACATTTTGAAAGTTTTTTAGTTGGAGCGATTTTACGTGAATTGTTGCGTATGAAATTATATACATCACATGTCAATGGAATGTTAGACGTTACAAACGTTGTGGCAGCCATTTCCGATTCTTGTCTATCTTTTTATTCGGATTTCCACGCATGCGCAGCTATTCAATATTTGAATACCTGTAGTGGGAGGGCACAAAATCGCAAGCGTAGTTTTCTGACAATTACGAAAATTATTATCCATTCTCATGTAAATAATATTCAAAGGTCATATGCTCATTGATATGTTATTCCCCCAGAGAGGATCGGGCGTTTAATTACTATTCTTTTGTGTCTGTTCTTCTTCTATTAAATCAGCCTGATTTTGATTTCATACATCAAATCATTTGACTAAAAACAGAATAATAGAGTATTCAAAGGGCGCATACATCCAGTTCGCCAAATTAATATTTTTCAGAAACACCAACAGAAAATGTTACGTTGAAGAAACGTATTGAACATTCCATAAATTTTATTCTGTACACTTTTGTACATAAAAATAATTTTCTTCTCGATAGAATCATGTGAAAGTACTTCATCCTTCTATAGTTGAATCATCAGAATTCCACGATGATACTTGTCATTTTCGAAAAAAAAAAAAAAAAAAAACACCGGTACTGACGTGACACATCCAATATTATTTGATCGCCCATTCGCCTTTCTTTTTCCCCTCAGTATATTTTCTAGTGATTCCATGTTTTCCCTCTTATCTATCGAATATTTAGCTGTTTGTTGGATACTTTGCATAATTCTGCATAAATCACAAATAATGTCATTCTGAATGGGAATATCTGCAATCACTCAAATCAAATTGTGCGCTCTCAATCATATACGGAAAAATAAGTTAATAGTACTCTTTTTTATTATTACCAATATCGGAAATAATTGAAGTTCAATTTTGTCTCTACCAATTGATTTATATTTCATTACCATCGCAATTGCTATAATTATCATTTATGTCATCGTTATTATGATATTCATTGTGTTATGCGCACACACACATATGTGAAACGCACAGATAACTGAAGTTGATATTGATTTATGGATCAGATTTATTATATTCAAATTAATTAAAACAAAACTCAAAATATAACTATTTTGTATGTATATTTCTTCCCTAAACAATTAAACTCTTAGATTAGATAAAAAAAGTTAAGATTTATATGTGTGGGTTGTCTGAGTGTATCTGTAACTGTATATAACTGATGTGTTTGAAGGTAATATCAATAGTACACAGAATAATATTGATGAATTATTGCAACCAAAGTGTGATCGAGAGAGGAAGTTATTAATCGAATCAACATGACGGAATAATCGAGAGAGCACTTAAAAGTCATGTATAATCGACATAAATATAATTTTTTTATATTTGTTGATTGGTTCATGTACAACAAATGTTCGTACCTATATTCACGCGTGTTTACCACGTGAGCTTATCGTCTTGCAAGTAGCTTGACAAATTTAGCACAATAAATGGATTAATTCTATGAAACGCGTTGTTACTAGACATATACATGTATAATAAACATATTATATATAAATATTGCGACCATTTGCTTCATAATGCAATATCATACAAACTCGATCTTTGAGCAATAATATTGGCTCATTGAATCAGCGACATGTGAAAATAACCTCGAACGATTGAAGATATGAATCAAGATTGTTGACTCCACACTTTAATAAGACGATGGGCGTCCCATTCACTCGAAGAAACAACTAAAATTCTCAACACTCACAATTAAAGTTCATCGAAACGTGTTTGTAAATTATAATTGAAGATATAACGCATTCTATTCTCGAATATCAATTCAAATCTCCATCATTTTCGAATTGAATTCAATTATCTACGACATGCGTAACCGAAACAAAATTTGGATGAACTTTCATAATTATCTTGCGTCACGTCGCAATTTTTTTTATGCCGATAGATTGAGTGGCAGTTAAATATAATGGTTCCCGCATGTATGTGCATTGCTAATTGTTTTATTAGCACAGACGTGACACACATTGTCACGTTATAATAATGATTTTTTTTTTTTCATTTCTATCTGTTGTTCTCATAATCCGTATGTTTCAATTTTTTCCCAATAACGTGGATTTTCCCCGTAAATTCTCCATAATCTCTACCAGTCTTCACTCAATAATTGTACGGTCCGTATTGCGATCCGTGATAGTAAGGACCTGGATAGGCTGCAGGTGCCGGATATCCGGCATAAGCGTACTGTTGTTTTTGTGGATAAACTGCAATCACAAAATGTTTTTCTTTCTTTAATATGAATAATAATATATTATTATATGAAAGTAATTGCGTGGCAGAAGAGCTCAATGAATTGAGATGCAAAGATATTAGAGAAAAAATGTTGAGCGTAGGTATTACTATTTTAATAATCCACTTCATTTTTATCTATATTTTATCTTTTTCTCTTTGTAACGAATGAACACGAAATAGCATGTGGAACATTTCATCTCGTAGGATGTGTTAAACCATGACCGCATGTCTAGTGAGTAATTCAATTCCGCATGTGTGCTATCAGGCATAGAATACAACTGGCAATGAGATAAAAAAAAATGTGGAATGAAATTAATACAATAAGAGAAAAAAAAACCAACTGTACATCACCACCTTATAGTAATGTGCATCGACACATATATTCCTCTGTATAGCACGCAAGCACTTTACTTTATTTAGGCAAGTATGCCACTTTCCATTCGCCCTGCGGGCTACAAACTCTACGAATGTGAGTGTCCATGCAATTGCTGGTGTACGAATCTTCACACTATATTTAAAGAGTCTATATTAAGAATTGGTCATTCTAAAAGTCGTACAATTGCAAATGTTCCAGCACAAATTGATGAATCGATCGATTACCCACAACAAGAGAATGGAAAAAAAAAGATGGATGGACGACATAGAAAGTTCGCTGCTCCCTCCACAGAGTTAGAGCGTGACAAAATTACGTTAATCTGCGCTCGCGTACGCGCCAAACAGAGCGTGTGGTGGCTGCAAAAGAGTAATGGAAAAAAAAAGTAAAAGTACATATTCACGAGGAAGAATATTGGCTCTCACGATAAGTGCTTCTATTAATTGCTTATTTTTCTCTTTAGATCAATTCGTTTGGATAATTTAAAGTAATAAAATGAATTATTACAATTTTCAAATCAACCCGTTTCAATATTGATGTTTTTCCTTCGACCAATATAAATGTTATTAGAATTATTCAGAATTAAATGACTGAATACTCTTCGTGTATGCTTATTTCATTCATGTATGAATGCAATGTGCAAAACCAGTGAATCCAATCTCAATACCGGAAATGTCGACACGGAAATAAATCGTTTCATCGTGTAAATTACACAGTACGTTATAAAAGTATGCAATGAAAATTCTATACAACTACAATTTACTAATTGGAAATTTTTTTACATAATATATTAATTTTTAGCTGGTGTATGTACAAATCATGTGCAATGAAAAAATGTTACCAAATAAATTGCCCATACATGATGATGAAATGATTATTTCTCCTTCTCTTATTATCTTCAGTATTTGATTAATGTTCACTTTGTACCATCAAAACCAAAATGAAATGATACAAACGATGAAATAAAAGTTAGTATAAGCAAATGTGTTAAATGATTTTATACCAGGCATGAGATACTGCATGTTCATGGCCTCGTCGCGCATTCTCTCTCCCCGCAAGCAAATTGCAGCAGCGCTAAATAGTATAGCGCTTATCAGTGACCAACCAACGCCGACCCAAGCCACCACGTACGACCAGTCGTACGAGATTATTGAGCTTTCCTTCAGGATCTATGAATGCCATCCGACCCCAAGTGTGACGTCGATAAATGATAAAACAAAAGAAAAAAAAGACGTGAATTAGTATAATAGTTCAATTATTTTATTTTTCACCTGGCATTATATATTGAATGTTTGCTGCCTGTTCACGAGCTCGTTCTCGCCTCAGACACGATGCTGCTATCAGGAAAAGTGTCATTGTTGCAAGACATGTTGCGACACCTAACCAAGCTAAATAAAATGACCAGTCGTACCATTGGGATGAATTATTTTTCAACACCTGAATGGAATTAAAATTGATATATAAAAAAATTATATTCGGTAAAATTTTTGCAAACATTCATTGATCTCATTATTTTATTTGTGATGTTTGCCAAGAGACAAAAATAATTCGATATTGAAAATGATTATCGAATTCGAACTCGAAATTGAGAATCCGGTGGAAATTCGAGCACGGACTTTCGATATCATTCACAACAAATGCTTGTACATGAGATAACATGTATAAATGTGTTCGACACTTCATCAGACTATCGGATTTCTCGCAATGATTCCTTTTCCGGGTGTTCCTTTTCACTTCTCAAATGAGAATGAATAAAACTAATTTGTGACTTTGGCAAGATTGATTTATTATGAACGTCAAATTTGTAATAATTGTTGGAAGTTTTTCATTTTCAACGAAAATGCATCAATATGAATTCCAAGAGTGTCAACGTCTCTCTGTTAGTCTGCAATATTCATGAATACCTCCATTGATTCTATATCAAAGAATGTGATTTCATCAGAATGACCTTCATACGGGTTCTTCAATTATGAGTTTTACGTAATTCCATTGGCAATCAGAAAGAGATCAAAATGCACTTGATTCATGAAAGTGTTGGATAATTCTTGAATCCATTCAAGAAAAGTTTCATGATTCAACTGATTCTTAATCAACTTTCTCTGTTGGAAAAGAAGAGTTTACAAAATACTGAAATAAATTCAGTTCACACGATAATCATATTTATAGCATTCATAAGAACAATTAGATCATTCATGTTGGATGAACAGGAGCGTCACAAAGTGCGCAGTAACTGTAGCAGAAACTCTGAACAAGATTCTTTCTGGCTTCTACAACTAATAAGAGTCATTAAAGTTGTATTTTCCTATTGTTGCTGTGACTGAATATACCTAGAACCACGTCTTGCGACTTGATGTGCTCTTTTCAGTTTTTGGACAGGTAAAAAGTAGCGAATCATCTCAAAAATAACTTTCTACATGTCAACAATTGTTCCAACGAATCATATGAGATGAAATTCTACTGTATCACGACGAAAGATTTCCAATTGTATCCGAATTTACTGTTAAGTCTCATTCGATGGTATTCAGGTATCACAACTCTCAGTATGATGTATTCGTGAATGAACAGTCTCGTTTACCAGTTCGATAAAAGAATGAATTATCATTCACCAGTTATCATGGTCAGAAAGCGAAAGTCGAAATTGAATGGTGGACATCGGATTTTCGTGTTATAACTCATAATCCTGAAAATATTTCTGTAGCTTCTTGGTGAAAATCGATCTGTCCAGAATCATGTACGGTGTGAAGTAAATTCATTCAGATATCCCGAAAATTTTTTTGAATTTTCTCTCCCAACTTCCAGAAATAGAACAAACAACCTCGAAGGTTTTCTCTAGACACTCATAAAAGATAAATAATATTCATCCTCTATAAAATACATGAACAAAGAAAGACCAATAAAAGTGCTGTGATAGACATCCATGTGATTCGATTCCAATCTGAAAGTGGCGCATGAAAAGTGCAATTTGAGCATACGAAAGTATATACATATACGTATCAAGATGAAATCAGAGAAAATAATCGGGCCAACGACGTGCAATGACTCGTGAGAAAATCCCTCTTTCTTCCATCAGGAGACATTGTTGCTGTTGTTGTTGTTCTTGGCAACATGTTCTTGGCAAAACCACAAAACTCCTGGCGAATAAAATTTATTTTCTATTCATGAAGTGTCAGAAATTTCTTCTTTTCACTTGGCTTGTCAACACGCCTGCGTTATTTTTCTCTCAATAAATCTTCACCACATCAACACATCCATTGCATATATTAAGATGGATGATGACTGTAATACAAATGATCAGAAAATGATATTGGATTGTGACTTACATTGGTCCATTGTTGATAGTATTCCTCGCCCACAATTTTTTCTTTCTCAAAATATTCAACGCCGTGCCAGAGTCCCATACCACCAGCGCTCAACAAACCTGTCATCAAAGAAAAGGGAAGAATGTATTTACATTCGCGTTTGATGTTCTGTATTCGAATTAACTCCAAATATAGTAAAATTCAGTGAATTTACAAGCAAACAGCATGAGAATTGCAGTTGCTGTAATGTTTCCAGGTGATCTTCGCCAGCACCCAACCACACCCGTCCAAAAAGCCGAAAATATCGCTAAAAAGCTGACCATGAACAGTGCGATCATCGATCGTCCCATATCTGTCAATATAAACACAGAAATAACACAATTAGAAATTTTCAGGACTATCATTCTCGTGAAATTCATTAGGAATATGATTTCATTACTTTACATTCGCGAAAACTTTTTCATCTGATATATCAACAGTTTTCTTTGACTAGGTCTTCTATTATTACAATGTTGCTTTTATGATTCTACCCTTTGGGAGAATCTTTCTTCCGAAATTTTCGTATCACAAAGCAGACGTGAAAGCACGTTAGGAAAAACCACTCGATTGTTTCTCATCAATGATTGCAAAATCAAAAGTGGATTGTTCTATTACTCCATCAAGTGTCAAAAGACTGTCACATACACAAGTTTATGTCATCCATCTTCATTGGTAAGGAAATTACTTGAAATCAACTATTACTTGGAATTGTGACTGGATACAGCTTTCCAATAATTTACGCAAGCATATTCGTAGAGTAACGGAATGAATACATGTCCTCTTTTACAAGTGTATAATCTTCGGACTACATTACGGACACAACGATTATTATTATCTCAGAATACCTTACATATCATACTGAAACTACTTAATGCACACGATCGATTTTGACAGGGTTGAACAGTGGAAAACCACATTCATTTCACAAGCATCTCAACCAATTAAACCACGCTGTGTTTAAGAGAATCCTATCTGACATCTTGAACATATTTTCTTACATTGATCATAGTCTTTGAGAATGACATGTTACAAATTCACATTCTAAAATACAGATTGTACATTACATAAAATCCCATACAGAAAAGACGTATCATTAACTTGATAATCATTTCTGCATTTGAAATGAGAATAAGTCTCATTACTAATACAAGAACATGGGAAAATGTTGATATAACTTTTGATTGATATTAAATAACATTTTCATTTATATTATGTTCATTATCCGGGATGGAAGAAATATCCAGTCAACAATGTATGTACTCGATATAGTAATTTGTTCTTCAAGGTATTATTTTATTCATTGAAGTTCTGATTTTCTTTCTGCTTTGAGGATTAAACTTTCCCGGTTGAATTGCAATTTAAAATGCGTAAGTTTAACAAGGAGAACAAAAACACACTTACGTAATCGTGTCATGGCATCTTCGGAAAATCCTCTCGTTTCATTATCTTCATCTGGGATGAAATAGTCTATATTCATACAATGTGTTTCCACTGGACTGAGATAGGTCTCAACTGTGAAATTGAATATTCCATTATAATTACATAGATAGTGTAGATATATAATTTAACAGTCAATCACGTCGCAAAAAAAATGAATAATATAAAATACGCAAATGCCGGAAGCCTTTTACCGACCGGAAGTCTCAATGGAATGTCGAAACCCGATAAGGAACTCTCGGTCACAGTCAAACGGTACATCGCAAGTCAATTCAACATGTATCAGCACACAAACAAGGAACATTATATAGACACAATTGTTACTGTCTTTTATATCTTGCAATTCCACTACACATAAAGTCGATGCATTTGATATCTCTTCGTTCACGATTGACTGAATACAATAGTTGATATAATTAATTGAATTTCAATTTTTGCTAGAAATATTGCAATGGGTTCACAAAATTATTTGACGTACACGCAACTATTTATCATCGATCATGATATAATTCTGATTGAAATTCAGCTGCTGCTGAACAGGGCGTTACTTTTCAAAGCACACGTTATGATATCCCATCGTAACAAATAAATATACACGTCACAATTAAGCAATTTACGTCGGCACTAACAGTTATGATCCGGCCTGACGCACATCCATGTAAAGAAGAGAAAAAAATTAACGGAATTATTTTTAATATATAACATGGGATTCATCGAAAATGATTAAATAGTCTGTGCGAGTTCAGACATTTTATTCTCCTTTTTTTCGATTTCCTTTCCTTCAACATGTATACGAATACAACTCTGATCATAATCAAATGTTATTCTTTTTTCTCTTTTATTGTTTCAAGACAATTAACTGAGTACGCATGGAATAGTGAGATTAGATAAAAAATAGACGATGGAATATGTGAGGGAGGCCCACTTTCATCGGAAGAAACGGCGTTGTCGTTGTGTGATTTCACCGCAGGATCTCAACGATGCGAAGCTCATTAAAGTTTTAACCTATTACGTATTTATATGGTGATATGGAAAGATGAAATACTTGTATGGTAAATATACCTCGTGTAAAGAAAGTCTCGCGATCAATATGCAAATAGGATTTGCATAGTAATAATCATTCGTTGAAATTTAGTTGATTTTGGTTTTTTTTTCTCTTTATATGACATATTTTCTCACATTTTTTCTTGTCGAATCTGACAATTGTGCACAATTATTTATTCATGTTTGGAATGTTGAAATAGCTGGAAAATTGTTCTCATTCTCTATCTTTGTGAAAATTCAAGGAGTTATATTATAGAATAACATGAATAAACAATTAGTCATACACATACTACCATATCGAATTAATTTATTCTTCTTATTTGCATATGAGAAATTTTGGAATCGAATTATTCAACGAGTGCACTTCAAAATATCTGAGAACTAATTCATTCTCATTGTCCAAATGTGAATGTTGTTTTCATGCACTTACCATTTGGTGGACGTTCTTTAGGATAACATATCCTGAATAATCCTTGAGTTCGTGTGTAATAATAAAATTTCGCATTCATTTGCTCCACCAAATGATTCTGTTCTTTCTGTTCCGGATTTTTCGATGCATATTGCTGCAACAGAAAACAAATTAACAAAAATTATATTTAGGTTATTATACCCAACTGAGCTGCAATTGATTTCGTAACTTCGTTATTTGCTTATTCAATTGATATCTATCAATTCTTTAACTTATTCCTCACTGTCTGTGCATGGACGATGAAATCAAAAGGAACTATTTGGCAGGATACAAACAAAGAATGATTAAATTTATCATTTTCCTTCTTCAGTAAGTCAACCCCTTACAATTCTATCTCAATACATCGCGGGTATCATATCCTTATTGAGTGAACAAATCAGCTGAAGATTAAACACAGAAATAAATCACTCATACATATTCAACATTTACAAATGGAATGCCACATTCAACGCTAAATGGTTCTCTTTAGTTTATTTGTCCTTCATATACTCTACGCTATTGATATGTTGCATCATACACCTTCACGCTTAGAGGATGTTGTCATGCCATCGATTCAATCGACTTCTATCGTCATTGCCATATTCGTGCACGCACACCAATATTCTTTCAAATGGACCAGATCCGTCACCATTCATACACATCTTAGTTTCCCCTTTCTTTTTCGTTTCTCCCCTTTTCGCATGAAAAAATTTCTCGAAAAACATCACTCTTGAATTCCCGCTTTCTCATCAAAAAATTACGGTTATCTATAACGATTTCTTTGACATAGAAAAAAACACAACATTCTTCACATTACAAGAAAGAATTTTCTTTTTCACTTGACACAAGACAAAGTTGCAAAGTTCAATTTGCGAGCTCATGAGGCTGATATGCTTTTTTTCATACAAGAGTAGGAATTCAATTCATTTCGACTCAGAATTTGAAATAATTTCGATATCAATGACCAAGACAATTCTTTTAGAATTTCGATGAAGCCGTAAATGAGAATCACCAATTCCATAGGTCTATAGTATCAGTATTTTCCCCTTTTTCTTGTTCTAAAGTGCACGATGACGTCGTCGTCGTTTGTGTACATTCACAATATCACTGGCAAGATCTTCCCAAGAATATCTAAGGAGACAATGCATGCAGCTGCATATACACATATGTGATTGTAACGGATGGTTATTATCACTATTAGACCCACGTCCTCTGTGAAAACATTTTCCCTTTCATCTTCTTCTTTTTTCTTTCAATATTAACTGATAGTCAAACACTTACGAAACTTTATTTCATGCATAATATCGATTCTGGATATCATTGCATTTCAATATTTTATATAGACGCATTTACAACTCTCTCGGAGTTGAACAAACGTGCATGCGAGTGTGTCTGTGTAAATATAATGTCATCGGGGAGTTTTCTCTTCAGGTCTGCATTTTAACGCGCAACTAGTCTTGTACATGTATACATTTTATTCTCTGTTTTTATTTTTCTGAAACAACCAAATGGCACTTGAAGAACTGCATATAAAAACAAGTTCATGCACACGTATACAACTTTCTTTTTCTATAAAGTTAAAATTCTGATAATAATTTTCACTGATTCATAAATGAACTGGCATATGATTTACGACATTCGAATTAATTTTGTCATGCAATACGTTGTATAATTAATTCAATTCAACATGCGATTGCGTGTGCAGTAGATAATTTTCATAGTTAATTCATTTCTTTTCTGTTCAAGGGACAGTAACAAAACCTACGCATAATATTTGATTCATGTCCGAGGAATCCTTCAAGATTGTGCAGCTGTGTGTACACACACCTGTACTCTTCATTCCATTCAACGGTTATAATCATCATGACTTTCTCGAGCATGTTTATATATTTATTTTATACACCAAGTCAAAAAGTTTGACGTGGTGGTGTAATATAACTGTTTGGAACCACACATGCCACAATTTGTGTCGTCGTTTTAAACTCACCTCCACCAATGTCAAATAACATTTTTCTTTTCTTTATCGCGTTCGCATATTATATTGCTTTTGCATTTGTGTAATGTGAGTGCTGTCATGGTCATCGTAAGGTTTTAAATGCTAAATCATCAATTTATTACTGTGGAATACTTTTATAGATTGTAATGTTGATTGTGGAACAGTCGTATGTTGTGAAAATGGGAATTTAAAATTGAATGTTTAACGGGAATGTTTTTGAGGAAATAGTGCTACAAATGTTGCTATACATTTGGAAAGAATTTCGGAATGTTTCAGATATGTACACGAATGAGTAAATATCGGATTACACATCGAACAGTTGAAATTGTTATTGCATTATGAAATTTTAATGTGCTCATTCAATTTGAAAATGTTCCAATTTGTTTTTAACAGTACAGGAATGATAGTGGAAAGAATTTCGCAATAGTTCGTCCGTTGGAGGTGAAAAAAGACTTCTTGCAATCTGAAATACCTGTCCAACTTTCGTGACATTCCAGTTAAACGTAGAATAATGAAAACTTCATATGAGTTTTCAGTCGTTCTATCTAAATGATGGAATTGAACTAATTCGTCACTTGAATGCCTTGCTGTTTTGATCAATGACTCAGGAACTAATGAACAACATACTTTTTCCAATTGAAGTAAGAAAATTTGTTAATTGATTCGAAATCAACTGCTGTGTGGGACAGTGATTACAAAAAAAATTCGTACGAGAAATCGCATAGCTTCTGTAACTAATGAGCGTCATTAAAATTACATTTCACCATTCTCCATTGCTAAATATACATAAAAACATATGTTAAGACTTTTGTATAGTGCGCTCATTTAATTTAATGGAAAAGAAACAACTAAAGAACTATTGCAAAAATGAATATAGAAACTAAAAAATTTCATTGTCGTGCGGAGCGATCATTGAAAAACTCAATCATTGGCCGAAGAAATCAATGAACAATTTTGATATAAAGATATGTTGAAGGGGTCAAGTGCAACTGTGTAGCGGAAACTCATGAATCAATAAAAATTCAGAAGTGAAACATGAACATGACTAAATATAATATAAAAAATAAACCAACGTAGGTTCAATCGAAAATATATTCTAAACTCGAAACTTGTCGAGTCAACGTGCTAAAATGGGCGCGGCGTGGAATGTCGATCGCTTTGAAAGTCTCTCAATCGTATGAAAAGCAACTTCTATACAAAGCGAATTTTAAACACATTTTTTTCCCTGTTTCTTCCATTGTTTCAAAATTTATATACAAGAGAAAAAGTGTCTGTTCAGAATTCGTCATCGTCAACTATAATCAACAACACGATGGCATTTTAATGTCAAGTTCACCAGAATTATCAATAAAAGAAAAATGTAGAAAGAAAATGAAAATTATATAGAAAAAATGTGGAAAAATAATACTCGGTAGAGATTCCGTGTAACAATTATGAAAAGAAGAACAAAAACCGGGGCCTCATTAAGTCTTGCACGAAGAACACTTGAGGGAGAGATGAGCACAGGTGTAGACGATAAAAGGAGATGTAGAGATAAGAAAAAGATGGAAAAACCAAGAGAATAGAACTCGAGTACCATCAGTGAGATAACAAAAAATATTTTATCGCGAAGGGGAGAGAAAATATCGTGGGGCCTACAAGACCCAGGACATTAACCCGATGCAAGGACGCCTAAGGAATTCACTTTAATCCAGGAAGTCTGCGATTTTCTATATCTACTACAATCAACTTTTATCATTCATTCACACACAATAAACTAAGAAGATTCATTTCATACGTTTACATCGTTGAAAATGTGTTTTGTCTTTCGTTTCTTTTCTACTTTGATGTATTTTATTACATGGAGATAATAGTTGTATCAACAAACCTGTATTTGGGCTCGTTTAACCTCCGTATAGAGCCAGTTATCCGTGGAGAACGCAATTGAAAGAAGTGCTGTGGCGATGATGCCGGTTATGGTCGCCAAAGACAGCGTCACCGCAGAGCAAGGCATCGCAATTCTTTTATCTTCAAAAATTCCTTATTTTTCCTCTTAATATCCCCTCAATCGTTGATTCACCTGGGTGAACGACTTTGGATACCACCCGAATACTCAACGATAATGAAATAATATCCGAACGTGTGAAGCATCCGTAACGTGACCACTAAATATTTCTCAATCAACAATTAATATCGCATGAAATGACTGAAAGACAATGCCAAGATTGAACGTGATACAACTGGAAAAGATACGTCGTTATTGACTTCACACAATTTCCAATTATAAAAATTCAAATAATTAATTTGAAAGAATTGTGAGATAAAAAGCAAAGATTTAACACGATTATTGTGTGGTAAAGCACACAACAGCACATTATACTATTTCTCTCTCAGCAACAACACTAACGGCACGGCTAGTTGTATATTGGAGGTAAGCAGAAAACCATCCAACGACTTCGTACGCACGGGAGAACCCGAGGAGAACTGAAACGAAAGGTGCGAGGGGCACACAATTCAGGTGGGGATTGCATACTCTTGTGAAGCCAGGTATATTGCTCGTTTTACCTGAAGTGGTGCTCAACCATATACATAATGTAAATTTTAATCTGTTGCAGTTGTGGATGGTGTCAACCACACACACCAAACATATGTTAGTTAAAAATGATTATTTATTAAATTGGGAGCCGCGGAATGAGAACATTGTTGGAGCAAGCATGAGCAAGTTGGAGAGTTACCTGCTCTTCGAGTCTTCACTCCCATGTCCCCCTTGGCTTCTTCTCGCTCTTGCACATACATTCTCTTCATGTACCCGATTCATATTTGTATGTGTGAATATATATGAAAGTATTATACCGAGATGGAGTTGTGTGAATGCACCGAGGAGAAAAGCAAAGAATTCTTCGCATTCTCATATATTCTGAATGCCGATCTCTTGCGTTTCAAAAAGCCACACTGGCACACACTTCGAGTGACAATTAAATGTATGGAGATGTAGGAATACAGGAAGGAGCGATATTGCAAGAGGCGGACAGTCTATTGACAAGGTTTTAATTTGAATTGACAGGATGATTTCAGATGAATTCTTTCGTTTTCTTCAGTGTCTGAGAGTTTGACGTTCGTCCTGAATGGAAGGTGTGATACAGAGCTTGATGTAGATGGCAGGTAGGATGAAATTATCATTTGATGAACTATCATTTCAATGAGGGCGAAAATATTGGTGATCGTGTGAATGTTTTCACGGAAATTCAACCAAAGTCACATTCAATCGAGGTATTGAGATAAAGTTCATTGCAGTATTTGTGAATTGTTTGACTTCTGAATTGTTTAGCTGTGCAACTACGTGATGATTGGTTATGAATTTCACTCATGTTAACATGGACGATTTGTCATCCTCAAAGTCTTGAGTTTCTACTTGTTTCCTTGTTAGATATCATAACAGTCAGGTGCCTGATATGGAACAATTTCAATGCACTATAGATTAATGCGAATGATTCATTTTTCAGTAGATATTATTTATATCGCGATTTCGAATTGTGTTTCGAGGTGAGTTAATATTCTCGCATTTCGATATCAATTATTCGCACAAAATAAAGAAGCCTAACAAATGTTGATTGTTTACCAGTCTGACCTCTCTATCATGATCCCATGGAGCAAGTCGCTTTCATTCCATTCCCCTTTTTTTCCGAATGTCGAACATGAATTATCATCATTGCGTTTTTTTTTATTTTTTATTTCATTTTTGAGGTCGTCTGCGTCAATTCACGTTGAACTGGACATTCTGGTCATCGTTAATGTACTGATGCGTTAATAGAAACCTGCAAATCCAGTAACGCACCATCAATACGCAGAAAAGTCTACTATAAAGAATATACCGTAACATAAGTCTATGGTGTATCCGAAAAGGTGGAATTCACATCATTTCTCACGCTAACAACTGTTAGGTATACATTAGGGTGTCCGTTATTTACCAAGTTGGCCTTTTCCACTTGGGTATCGTCTTTATAATTCGTTTTTGATCCAAAAATAATTTTGGTGAAGAGAAAAATTTTTTCCGATGCCGTTTAACCCTGCCTAAATGACGTTACTTTTTCCATTAGAAAAACATGGGATTTTCACACTTTTTGCAAATTATTTTCTTACTCGCTCATTATTTCCAATAACCTACCAAATATCGTTGATTGTTCATCTATAGTGACCCGTTTGAATGAAGAAAATTTTTCATCGGCGTTGAAAATTTCTTTTCAAAATTTCGAGTAGGTCCAGATCGATTTTCACCGTATTTTTCAATATTTTCATTCAAATTATTTACCATTCAATATTCATTTTATAGTCGGTGTTAAATTCATTATCAGAAGCTCATAGCAATTATTATGAGATCCAATGAGAATGTTAGAACACAAACGATCATTTATTTAATATTAGCAATAGCTTTATTCATCAGTTATATTGTATGATAGATATAATGATAGAACATCTATTGTGAAGTCACAATATAATTTTCTTCAAATGACCACGATAACCGAAGTCA
>JABMBR010005027.1:0-18769 GCA_018881525.1 Meteorus sp. PSUC_FEM 10030008
TGGTGATACTCAATGTTCACCCTTGCTTTACTTCTTTCATATTATTATATCTAATAAAATTATATATCTTTACATATCTGCAGTGGAACATTTGTAGATTGTTCAGGGTTCCCAACTTTACAAGAAGGAAAAATTTTTTCCTCATAAATTATGAGAAATTAATTTATTTTCGATAGGAATTTATCGGGGAATTTTTGTTATTGTTTATCGGAATGTGCGTTGAGTAATGACGGAATAAATTTTTGGTGTAAAATATTTCTTGACTTGATACAAAAAATTAATTTTGTAAGTAAAGAGTCGTATAGTTAATATTGAGAACCCCTGTTGTTCATGTGTTATAGGGTTACGCGCGTTTGTACTATAAAACGAGGTAAATTATGGCAACGGATTGCGATATTATGAGGGTATATACGCACGTTTAATGTTCGAAGCTACTGGCCAGAGAGATTGGGGAAAAGCCACGCCAACGACACAACTACGTCGTGATATAATATTGTCCAAAATGCATATTATACTTGCAACATTATTCAATTATTCTCATTAATCTCATAATAATATCGTTGTCTTTAACACAACATGAGTAAGTTTATCGATATGACAGATGAAAATAACTTTGTGCTCATGAACACAGAACGCAGAATTCATGTCAATAAATTAACATCCAAAGGATATTCGAATGTGGAATGATTTGAGTGTGTTTACGATGAAATATTGTCATGGGGACAAAACAAAATCCACTTGATTAATATTCGAGATATGAGAGTGTATATGTATATATATATTTATTTATATGTATACATATGAATGTATATAGTAGAGAACCATATGCATGCTACATTAGACCTGGCTGTAATTGACACGAGGTTCGGAACAACCCAATGGTGTTACCAAGTCGATTGCATGAAATTGCATTTCATAATCGCAACAACCAGTCACGATATACCATATGCCAATCACACATTCTCTATGTGACTCTCACTCTAACACACTTTCATTGTATTATATTATTTCTTAAAAAATATGAGAAATTATATACAGAACTAAAATCATACGTTTATATTTAAATTTGGTGGAGAATTTTTCGTTATACAATTCTTTTGTATGGAGAATTTTCTCTTGGCTTTGTTGTGATTCTATTCGTATGATAACCACATTTGTGAATTTGCAACATGTGTGCGAGTATTATGTTTATTAATTTGTTAACAAAGTAACAAAATTGATCGCGTGAAAGAAATTTTGTGAAATGTATAATCATTTCTTTGTGGATTGTATTCAGGATGGTCAACATCTGCTGTTGGTCCTTGGCATTGATGTTGATGTTATAATTTATTGCACGATAATATTCTGCGTTACATTCTTTAACATTTAGGTCGAGGATTTGTATTTAGCACTTGTGGTATTGCGTGTTGAGCATCTTGGTCAATTTCCATGTGCAATGTCATCTGGTGGAATTAAAGGGTGGATATTATTTTTTATTTTGTGTTTAGGTGTGTAAAAAAAATTAATTTTTGGATACTTATCGATAATTATACATAAGACGATGTATTGCATGGATAAAGTTGCAACTTTTCTATTCAATTTATTGTCATGCAATGAAAAACCACACACGACAGATAAAATAAGATTTACATAAAAGTAAAATCTTTTTCTCTATTATTCAAACACTTCATTCGCTTGGTTGCTTTGTACTTCATTGAATTTCTTCTTTTATTCATCTATCCTCACTTCATATATTTCCTTTTTTCCTCTTCACCATATTTTTTTACCCTTTTTAATTCCCGCCTGATTCTCTACTTCATGGTGTTCCTGTTTTTCGCCTCTTGGCCGATACGGTGGTTAACCTCACCCGAACTTTTTCTTTTTCTCTATCTTTCTCCCTCATTTGCTGCCGTACATCTACACATTTACTCAGCTACCTGGCTACACTTCACGCACGCTTTTATACATAAAACTATGCATACATAAATGTCGTATTTGGTTTTATATAGTTATACGTATGTACAAAGGCACTTAAAAAGCTTCGACAAACTGACGCTGGTAACTTTGTCATGTCCGTCGCATTAATTAGCAATGCAACTCTCAATTTCCATGTGGCATATGACATTGTTGTCATTGTATTAAATAAATTTTAAACAAAAGTCTACTTGAAATGATGAATTCAATACAATGACTTGTGATACAATGCAAACAAAAATATCAAAGTTGTGGCAGCGTGAGACATCATTGTTGCAAAGAATAAAAAAAAATAGAAAAACGATGAAGAGAATAAAATAACTTTAGGGTTCTCGCAGATATGTTGGAAGAGTTGCCAATTCTCTCGTCGGCTTTATACTTCTGGGAAGAGCGAACACGATCGTAAAGATCTTTAAGCTTGGGCTACACCACCGTACACTTTGACTCACTCTCTGTTATTATCCACATAGCGCGCAGCAGTTCGAGATATACTTGACATGTATAGGCAAAAGTTGGGCCCCATAAGCGTGACTTTAGTTGCCCATGGGTCTGTATAATATAATAACTTTATATTTCATAGCAAAATGATGTGGTAAAACAGAAGAAACAATAATGGCATTGAAGAAATAAAATCTGAGATGGGATGAATAATTATGGGAAAAAAAATTCAAACACCTCAGCAATAATTTAATTCGTTGAATGATTTTTGTTTCATTGCATGAAAATATTTTACAGAATCAAATTTCACTCAACTACAATCATCCATAACTGTAAAATATCACACAATTAATAATCAAAATTTAACCACCACAATATGCAAATAAAATTTCATTTTTACTTCGAATTCTCTCAATTTTTCCTGCATCTTTTCAACAAATGTTCCATCACTTTCAGTTTCCTCCACACATCCATGAATATTCACAATAATTGTGACGTATCAGTAGTCCAATAAAAAATAAAAGAAATGAAAAAAAAATCCTGTAAGAATTAAAATAAAACTAAGAAGACATTAACAACAAGGCAAACTAAACGTCACGTCAGCGTTGCATGCTCCGCGCAAAGAACAGGATGAAACACGTAGAATAATATCCAAACAAAAAAAATATCTATATACACTAATATATAGATATACAACACAGGATTATATAGGTGAAAAGGAAGAGTGGGTAACCCAGTGCGAAAGCAAGTCCCGAAGCAAATGTGGTCGACCACGAATGAACGTACCGACGGCACGATGAAGAGTTGAACACTTTGTACTTTTAATCGATCGGTTAGAGAAACGAATGAAAGTGGAAGGCCAAAACACAGGAGTCATATGAACGAGAAGGAATAAAAGTAGAAGGAGTTATTGGTGACGAAGCAAAAGGTAGAAATGAAACGGATGTGATGAAAAAAAAAGATGCGAGAAGGGAGAGTGGGGTAAAACGATGAGGAGCGTGGTAGAGAATCGCACGAGCATTGAGAATAAAGACACGGTGTGCAATATGTACGAGTAAAATCTGAATGAATGAGTATATACATGTGCATATATATAAGTGAGGCGTGCGCTGATACTACCACTGGATATACATGAGCACATACACGTGCACCATGTGTACATGTACATAGAGAGAAGGTAAAAGAGGTATATAACATAGAAGAGGGTGAATGTTGTCGGGGAGAAACAAGGAAAATTGGATAGGGGTTGGTTGAAGAATAGAGCGAGATCGACGCGATTCACATCCTCAACTCCTACAACTTTCGTGCCACCAGCTGGATTTGCCGCGTCGTATAGGTTTATATTTGTGTGTGTATATAGGTCTATAGCTATAGCTCTTACGTATTTATACTGTATGGGGTGATGGTGAGTTCTATACATGTAAAGAGTGCGCCGCGCGTCGAGACGACCTTTCTGCCTGAGAGAAAGAGGAAGAAGGACGAGGATATTTCATTCATTCGGTTTCCATGTCACACGTGCAGAGACGCGTGGATTTGTGTACTCATGTACGGATATGTTTAATTTTATGAAGTTATGTGATTTATTGATAAATCATGGCGAGCGGTGGCTTAGGATTTTTTAGTCTTGGGGGTGAATTATCTTGCTGAAAAATTTGAGTTTGTTAAAGATGTTCGGGAAATATTTTAGGTGTTGGATGTAGGATGTTGAAGAGTTTTTCAGGGGAATTCTTATGGGGTTTTCGTGTTATCGAGACTGCATTGGTGATTTTTTTTTTTCAATCTCAGTTGTGGATAATTTTTTTTTTATTGGTGAGTAGAGAGGGGAGTTTGATCTGTATTTATAGACGTATGATGGGTATCGATATTATTCAATATGAAAATCAAGTCCATGTGTGGTGTTTGAATTTAAGGGGTGCGGACACGAGGGCCCAAAGCGGTAAATAAGAACATGATAATCCGTGATATCAGCTGGCATGATGGGTTATATTGGAGATGTACAAACACAAAATAAATTCTTGGAGGGTTGATTTTATTTTTTAACTTTGCTCTCACTTTCTTTTTCTTTAAATTTCATCCTTTGTACTTTGCTTCAACATCTTGCAATGCTGTCTCGCATCCCTACAGGCAATTTTGCGCGCGTATCGAGACAGGTGAACGAAAAGTGGAGAACTAAAAAATATTCAACAGATTGGGGATGGTGCAATGCAAATTTTGCGGAGATCTCATCGGATGATTATTTGATCTTGAATTTATTAAATCACTTCGAATATTTTTCTTTTGTCATTAAACATGTGATGGTTATATAGAGAAATAAATTTTCTCGTGACGAGAAAAAATTGTCAGTTCAAAGCAGACGCATATTTACTTTATCAATATATCTATACATTTGAGGATACAGAGAGACCAGCCGGAAAAAAATCTATCGACCACGGTCACATTTTGGGGGCGGTGGCAATGCATCCCACCATCATCCCCCTAACATATACAATTTTTTTTTATATCCTCACACTCTTACACACAGTCATTTACATTGGTACACACCCAAACTCGTAGTAATCTCACATTTCTCAAATACTCTTTGCGCCATTGTTTTTATACAAACTCACCCGATTTTTCTCCAACAAATTGGCAAATTCTTCATAAAGAGTTGGAAGAATATTTAAATGACTGTCTCATGAAGATTAAAAATAAGAAATGAAGTCGCGTTGACAAATTCGCCTTTGCTGTTTCTCTCAATTGCGCGCATATCATATACGAACAACTCTGATGGGTATTGGTCGAGCCAATCGTTTCTCCTGACCTCTCTTCACCCTCACCAATCGTAGATGTCTCTCTCTTTTTCCCATCCTCACACTGTATGGCAAACGACCCCCTCACTACCCCTTTTACCTGATTTGCATCATGGTTACGAGCCCGCCGCACGTCGCACTCTCTCATCGGCCTGATTCTGCATGGAATGGTATGGAGGATCTGTGTGTAACGACGACGACGACGACGATGATGACGACGACGGTGTTGCAGGGGCGCAGGGGACTTTATTACAGCAGTGGTGGTCCTCTCACACTTTACTCTTCGCCCCTTTTGGCCCATACGTAACTATTGCAAACCCTGCTTTTCTCCCTTCACCTCTTTGTTGGCCCTGTTCTCCACCTCTGCCACCTTCTCCACCTTCTCCACCTCGTCTGCCTCCTCTGTACCACCGCGCATTTCCGATGCCTGTTTAACTCACGCGCGCGACCAAGGCACAGCTCTCGGACACTCTCATAACAATCATAATAATCCCGCGATCTCCCGCGACTAACTCGCGACCCACCTCCGCGCATCGGCTCCGCCTTCGTTACGCCTCCCCCCCCTAATATCCCCACTACATTGGGCAAACAATTTTGATGAAACGGGAGGGCGGCGCGCGGCGAAAACGTAGCGACTGGTGGCGGTGAACGATCGCCCGCCACAACGCAGCGAGTCTGCGGCACGCGAGGTTGTAAGGAACGTTTTTATCGTCGCGTCACTTAAATTTCGCGGCAACGTGACACCCACGTTTTCCAGTTCCATTCGTATATTTATGTTTATCGTATAAACAATTGAATTTGATATATATTTGTGTATGTGCAATATGTATGTTGTCATATTGTATGGGAAATTCCATGAAAGAATAAATACAAATTCATTTTGATGAAGAGTGAATTTATCTATTTGATTTTGTGACATTTTACTTTGTTGGTAAGGTTGATAGTGAAGACACTCGTGTAAGGGTTGAAGTTTTCATGAAGAGAGGAGAAAAATTTATTCGTGACTGTGTGGTAGTTGATTGTGAAAGAACAGTGTGAAATTATTGTTGATGCAAGAACATAAATCAAACACAAAAATAATCTCCCGAGGATATTGAAATTTTTTTTCAATTCATGATTTTAAGTTTTTGTGATGAGCATTTCGTATGTATTGCGAATTGTTCAAGGTGAATATACGAAAACCAGAGTTAATTATTTGAATATTTAAACAGTGGTAAAAAAAAATGAACAAAAACATTTTCGTCAGATATGCGAGACTAAGTTCATTCTCATTATCTATTTGTTGATTGTTGTTCAACAATATTGATATTTTTTATGTGTTTTGTTATTCTGTCACTCGCGTATTCTTCAACTGATAATTGTTAAGTGTAGTGAAAAAAAAAAACAACACGATAAATTTGTGTCATTTACGAAACATTCCAAAAAGTTGACAGTGCATCAACGCATTATTGACATTTGCAGAAGGAAAAAAAAAACTGATGAAAAATAAAAACGAAATTGATGATGTGAATAAATTATTTCACCTATCAACAATGAACAATAATTAACGTGAGTTTGTGAGTGAAAATAATATTTGGAAAAAAATATTTATTCGTGTTACCGCATCAGTGAAATTAAACAAAATTTTTTCCAAAGACATGATAAAGTCGACATTGCACTCAGAGAACTGATGAAAAATATACAAAAATAATATTCAATAGAAGCATTTGTGTAAAAAAAATATTCCAATCATCACGGATCACGGATTTTCATTTTGGAGCGATGACGTAACGAGCGTATCGCGCGAAAACTTTCTTGAAGTTGGCGCGCAGCAATATCATTCAAACTCAATTGACATTATAAACAAAATAAAAAAATATCCAAATCCAAATATAAAAAGCTATTCATTCAACGTGCGAACATCAACATCTCCATCACTAACAACGGGTCTTCACGTCAGTGACGAGATTACGACGCAACGGATTTGCAAAACAGGTAAAAATTATTCACAACAATTAAACAAAACATTGAAACAATCAGACAAATAATTGACAGATCGAATAAAAAGAAAACTAAAGCGATGACACATTTAATCTCTTACGTGAATGAATAAATGTACATTGAAATTGATTAGTAACAAACACACAACACTCACGTAGAATATTTCAAGGTTTAATTGAATTGCCGCGTGAGTAGGTCGCCAGAGATGATTATTAAACCTAAGAGATGTTAGAATGTACAAATAAATTTATATATCTGTATTTATATAATAAAAGAATGTGAAGGAAGAGAGAGAGAGAGAGAGAGAGAGAGAGTGAGAGAAATGCTGGGTGGCGACTCTAATAATCTCCTAATTATTGTTAGCACGCCGTGGTAATTACTTGGTACACGTGACCGCACGCCGAGACACGTCATCCATTATTTTCAACTTAAATTACATGTTACAACAAATACATCGACATTTATTTATTTGTTCATTGTATACATCTATAAAAATTATATAAATACGTGTCTTCGCTTTTATAAACATTTTATGCGTATATTGTGATGTTGATATATTTAAGTGCGAACAAATAGAATAATTAAAAGCGTATTACTGAGCGGCCTTAATACTTTGTTATCGCGCTCACAAACTGCAGCAATTTTTTTTTCATCAATGTTTATATAAATTTTTATACCAGCGGTTTAATAAATATTCACTGGCGAAAATTTTCGCAGTTATACCACGCGGATTAAACATAAACAGAATCGCACAACAATTTTATCATTGGCTCGCACACTTTGAGATTGTTGCGCGTGCGCTGCTACACAACTGTAGATATATTGTTGCAAAATTTAATTGTTTGTTGATAAATAATACAAAGACATTTTGAAGTAAATGAGAATTGCAAATGGACAATGATGATAATTTTATTTATTTTTTGTTATTTTCTCCAAGGTAATTTCAATGAATATCTAATTTATAATTCTGTCTTAATTATCAATAATTGCTCACAGTCATCGTTGCTAATTATATGAACAAGGTATAAGTGTGATTGTATAAGTTAATGTCGTGACAACGATGAATCAGAGACTTGATATGTCGATCGAAAATGATGCTAAATGAGTGACATAAATGGTAAAGACAAAAAAATTATGATGGGGAAATTAATTCATTGAGGAAAAATTGAAATTATGTTGGATATAAATTTGTCCGTGATGATTATTTGTATTTCAACTGTGGCCACGTCTCAGAGAATGAGAACGTAATAAATAGTTATATACATGAGGTAAAATGCATAATAGAATACTGAGAGTTTTACGTCAGCGTAACGCCCCAGTTACATCAGTCACGGGGTCGAACTGGGTGAGTATTGGCCATCATATATAAACACAGATGTACACCAGCATCTGCAAAGTATTCTCTTTCGTAGCCATGTCCCGTGAACTCTGCTTATTATAAACCAAAGCGAATATTGGTAATTATAGGTAGGTCACCAGAAGCAACTGATGTGAATACGCTTTGAGCAATGAATTCTTTATGCAATTCATTTATAACAAGCTCATTTGTCAGCGCCATATTGAGAATATGATGGGGTATAATAATCTGATATGATTGGATGGATGAGAGAAAAAATACTGAGTTGCTTGAATTAATTTGGAATTGATAATGTGATATTGATGGACTAAAATATCGAATGAAATTTCTTCATTATTCTGATGAAGATGGAAAACTTCTACAATATGATGGTAATATTTTATCGAATGAATGGTGAATGTAAAATTTTAATTTCGTTCAAGACATTCGTTATTGAGTTTGTATTATAAATTTATTGTAATTGAAAAATTATAAAATTTATTGTCAAGTTGGATTGAGAAGAACAATGGATGAACTGAAAGTTTCTTAATTCGAAATGTAGTTCAATCGTACAATTATTGATCGATGAGTCATCAGGACACGACTTCCCACACACACACACAGATATATAAGTTTGTGAAGATTTTATGCAACTCGAGGAAATGACGCAAGTGTTTGCCATGAAATTTTAAACTTGGGAGAAAAAAAAAATATTCAAACTTGGTGAGATATTTTCTACTGATATCTACTTCAATTTTGTAGTAAACTGATGCTACAAAAACAATCTTTGGCCTACATCTTCTCATTTTCTAATGTGAAATAATGCAAAGATGTTGATTCAATTTTATTGTCAATTATCTAAAAGTTCGTAGACAATTCAGAGTCTTCACATTTAATTTTATTTCTAAGTTTGTATATTCTAACGTGTGAAATCAGACATTTGAGAATTTTCGAATATTCATGAATTCAATATGACAGCTGTCAAAATGATTGCACATCGATTAGACTCACATTCGACAATTGCTAAATTGAATTTACAAATTTCTAGCATCATCGCATGAATCTTGAAATGATAACTAAAATCCTTCACAGCTAGAGAGAAATTTTTAATGAACCAGCCGAAGCTGTCACAAAATCAACCCAAAATTCAGACACAAAAGATAAAATTAAAACCCATCACATGAAAAATTAAAAAAAAAATTCTCTCCCTATTTAAATACGACTAACTCATACGGAAGTAAACAGAAACACGTGTCGGCAGCGTGACTTCGATCGGGAGAGCGAGTGCGCGCTTGAACAATAGCTATATAGAACAAGAGGGGAGTTGGTTGGTGAAAATCGCTTAGGGGGATCGAAGCCAAGTGGCATCAAATGAGAAAGAGAGCGAGTTCCTTAATTTGGCTCTTGCTGTATAAAGTATATACGATATATACAGAGTATGACGTTAGGGGTAGCTGTTCAACGACAGAAAAGGGATTGAAAATAAAAAAAAAATCCTGAAAAGTTAGTACCTATGTACTTGATATATAGCGAGTATGTAATCGTGGTCATGGACTGACTGCAGTCAAGATGAATACAGTGAGAATGAGAAAAAGAGAGAACACGCAAGAAGGGTGGTTTTTGTTGAGGGAGGAATGGAAGGGGACGAAAAATAGAAGAGTAGATGTCGAGACACGAGGGTTGAGGGTCGCCGACGGCAGGAAATCCCAAAGGCACCACTCGACTCGCGATATTGTTGGGGTAGGCACTTGAAAAGTGGTCACAAAAGAAAACGACGTTGTATCAAAGCTTATGTGGAAAGTAGAGAACTTTTTTTTTTTCCTGGTTAAGAGCAACTGTCTCCCTTCACCTCATCCTGCCCTTCATCCCTATTCGCCATGTGATATATTTTACATAAAATTCCACCAATGAAAAATCATCTCAGATGAAAAATACTTTTTACCTCTTGCGTTCGTAAAATTTATTGAATCAATTTCTAAATAATCATCAAATTAACTAATTTTTGTTTTATTTATTTATGCGTGGTTGGAATTACTTGTGGAGGATGAATATTATGGATTGGAAAGGGAAGAAAATTAATTAGAAAAAATATTCATTATCAATAGTACTGCGATTAAAAAGTATAATTTATTTCATGGACTTTACTTATTCGTCCAACGAATTATCATGATAAAATGGAGTGAGTCATTAATTATTAATATGAAGAGGAAAACAGATAGGCATTAGCATAATTATGAATACGAAATATTTAATTCTTCTTCAACACAAGTGAGAATAAAATTCGTCAATAATTATTTTTCGTTCAAACCAAAAGTTTTCTCTTAATTATTTATATAACACAATACAACTTAATCACCAAACTTTCTACTTCTCCATCGTTCATATCTGTTCTCTCAATCGTTGATTATCATCCATTTCATCTAAATAAAGTTTGGATAGGCGATTGGCCATGTAAATCAAACACAATGGCAGAAAAAAGTGAAGTGGAAAAAGAGAAAGAAGTAGAGAAATGTGAGAAGGGAAAAAAAATTGTTACCGAGGTCAAGAAATCGATTTTCTATATAAATTCATCCCCTTACCATGTTAAATTCTTCCTGCGGGTGAACACTCTATCCTTCACTTAATCGCCAGCTCTTTTCCATCTCCTCTTTCGTCTGAAGTTATATATATCGCTATCTGACGGTTTCACTCGAAATATAACGGTGTTTGCCGACCCACCCTCACGGTTTTGCACCCCATTCAACTACTACTGCTACTCCAATACTACTACAACTATATTTATATATGTATGTATATAAGTATACATAGAACTACCCTCTCAATTCACCCCATACCAAACGATCTCGCAGGCGATAAAATTTCGCCCGACAACTTACCCACTTTCAATGTGCCACATAACCCTTTGCCTTCACCTTCTCTTTTCTATGACTATATATAATAATTTTCCAACATGCCACCCCTTTTCACGTGCTAACGCGTGCACTCAATATCAAATCATGATTCCGTGTAATTGTTCACATACATCCCTTCATTTTTCTCATCAACTGTTCCATATCGTCTTATTTCATTCTGACAATTATCAAAACTCGTTAAAATTTTTTTGAACTATTTTTAAGGGTAGAATAGAACAAATATTTTCCCTCATATTTTTTTTACTGAATTTTCAAGAAACTGTAAACTTTACAAAGCAGCAAGAACTTTTTTCTTCTGTACAGTAAAAATTATTCAGAATTTCACACGAAAAAAATTAATTTATCAGGTTTTTGTTCTTAATATTTGCAATTACACAAAGGCATCAACATAATTATCATTCAAATTATTCTTGAATGGGTTTTCATCGTCTGTCAAATGTGTATTTGACAGCAGCGGATTATACATTAGATTCCGAATTGTTCGTTAACGTACATAAGCATACCGGGATGATTCACAAATTGAAGAACGTGACACTCAGTATAGGGCGCGGCCAAAGCGTGCGCCGTCATTAATTCTAATAATTTATAAAGAAGCACGCACGTGCGTAACGCCCCAAAAAGGGTTTATATATGCGTAGACCAAGACTACAGCGAGCCACAATTCTATACAGATTCTCTACATACAAATATAAACCTATTTGAGTATATGTATATGTAGATATAGTTCTCGAGTGTTTTTGTACGCCTGATGCTTCTAATGGACCTAATTTGCGTTTAAAAGCAACCCGTCAAGACTCCACATCTATACAAATACATGTCCAGACATGTATTCTTACTCTTGTCTTATACATCGTTGTTAACTACACAATTCTTCCATTTCTCCACAGTTTCACCCTCACCCCTGAAAGAAAAAAAATAATCACGAAGTATTGACAAAATCAAACGAAAATTCACGATTAAAAATTCAACAGCAACCAAATTAATTTGCTAAATATTTTTACTTCTCAATTTGAGAACGGAAATAGGAAGAAAAATTAGAACAAAGAGATGATTAATCGTGTGGTATAAATAGATGATGAACAAACAGAATTGAGATGGAAAAAAAAAAAATTTACAAAAATTATATCAACATTAAAATCCAATCGTGTTTTAATTGTTCCGAGTGACAGAGGATAAATAAAATTAACTGAAGAACAGTGTGCGTGTGTATATTTATATATTACCCCGCACATGTCAAGTTTTGTCGGGTACACACATAGCTATATGCTTCACGTGTGTGTATCAGACATAGAAGCTATTTTTTTCATCTACACTTTTTTCATACTCTTTTTTTCTTTTCTTTTCCTTTTTTTTTAGAATATAAGTATACGTAAATATATTCTCAGCAGGGAAGTAATGTAAACCATTATAATGGTTGCGTGTGCTTAAAGTTCTATTTGTGGGATATAATTCGAGGTTTAATGCACTCGTGCGCGCCGCGTCAAATATGCGCGCGCGGAACTACACTTCAAATTACAATTTTTAGCCACGAAAATTCTATATTGCGCTCCAGTCACGTTGTACATCGTAAAAGATAAAATGTTCTTCCTGCGTTTTATAACTCAGTTATATTATAAACGTAAAAGCATTGGATATTTAATGGCACAGGCGTTTGCGTCAATTATTAAACATAATAAATTTGTAAATCAAATATAAAAAATTAATAAACAAATGGTGAGGAAATAAAAACATATCGACGATATCTCTGGATATAATTTAAGAATTGTCTTCCCTTCACATATCGAACGTGTGCACCAATTATTATTCTAATTATAGACAAATAGTCTATAATGTTTATAATTCAAAATGTGTTATATATATATCTTACTGGTACATTGGACCAGTCGTTGGCACGCACATTGCAATAGGTGGTTTAGTATATATTGCCATGAGTTGTTCACACACTCTCGCGCATTAACGGGCGCTGTGTGGCACCACAATGTTCAGTTTAATCCTTGCATTTCGTGACTCGGGACAAAGCCCAGTGGATTTCTGACATAATGGTATTGCACGAAACAAGCATTATACTTTACGTATATGGTGTTACTTACACATCATATTATTAATGTGCATGATGAATGGCAGTGAAATGAAAGTGGAACAATTGGAAAATAAAATTGTTCGAATCTTTTGGTTTCTGTAATTATTTCACGGGAATTTTTCCAATAATTATGGAATTGGATTGAGAATTTTTTTATTTTTAATGTTAATGATGTGAAATCGAGTGTTATCTATTGATTCAACAATAGTATTGTTTATTGAATGTAAAATATTGAAAGAACGCACTTGTGTTTAGACAATGTCGCGATGGGCGGTTGCCAACTGGTCCCGCTGGGAGCAACTTTCATTGGCTGTCTTTCAAGTATAAAGAGAGGAAGGGATTTGTATAGAGGGAGAGTAAGAGTTCTATATATCAACGTCCTTTCTCGTATATAAATTCGATATATACAATATGTATTAATGTGTACGTATGTGTTTCAATGCACATTTCATATCAACTGCCAACATCAAATAATAATTCAATACAACTCATCGATTTATCGGTTATGGCTTTTGATTTTTTTTTCGATTTATTATTTTCCCATGCAACTTACCCTCGTCGATTCATAATTAATTGTTAATTTATGATGAACAATAGTAACAACGAATAAAAGAAAAAATTATGCAATCAAATAAAATCAAATGTGGACTCGACGAATGAAAGAAAAATTTCTTCGTCAGGGATTTTTTTACAGTAAGTCAAATATAAAATTGACAAATTGTATGAAATTCACATGAAATTCCAATGGTCCCTTGAGAATTAAATTCCTATTGAAACTCTTCCACATCATCTTCAAATAATTTTTTTGAAAAATATTCATATTATTCACATCCACTGCACGATTATTATTCGGTAGTACATAAATCATTTTATTTATAGAAAATTATCAGCGGTATAAGTATATATATATATATTTATTATCCCACTGTGAGGGTGAAAGAGGATGAGCGTAGAGGAAGAAAGGAGAAGTGCCGAATATTAAAACTCACCAGTCTACATTCAGTGATGTAGCGCAAAAGTATAATTCCAAGGTCTAAAATTCTAAAACGCGTTTAGGATCGATCTCATAAATTTTTTACTCACTATTTATAAACACAGACACATTCAATATCCGCATATACACATAATATATATATGTATAGAATATTGGGATTTAATACGAAGTATATAAAATATTTCTTTACATAGCCGGGAGCGCGGTCTTCAGCATCTTCGAAGTATTTTCCCTGTGGGCATATTTTATTTTCTAAACTCGCGTTATCTATCTAGTTCCCTACATATAATAAGCATAGCCAATCTTGACTTATATATATTGCCATGCACGCAATATGGGTGGAGGAATTATCTTTCACCCTCTCTATCCCTCTCTTGTTCCCCATTCTCTTCTTATATATATTGACCGTTGTCTGTGCATAGGCCACCGAAGTGCTTGCAATTATACAAGCTGGTCAACATATAATTATACCCAATGACCATAAATTACGCGATTTTTATGCGCAACATTCTTAATTACCCTTTGAATTAACATCAATCAAGACCCTTAATTATATACTGCTCGGCAAACCAGCGGGCGGTTATGCTATTGCTGACGATGATGATGCTGGTATAGTGGTAGTAATATGGTGGTGGTGCTGCTGCTGCTGCTTTTATCGATGCATCGTCTTTGTGTTTGATATAATAATAATTATCTTGCAACAATAGTGAAACTTTGGAAGTAATAACGAGTGCAGATATATTTTGATATTTTTATCACATCCACAATGTAATTTATTTTTTTATTTATCATTTACATTTACTGATATTTGTCGATTTACTTTTATTATTTAAGCATGTGAGTGTGGAGAATAATTGAGGGTTTATTTATAATTTTGAAATGGAGATGATGAATGACATCTCTTGACACGGTACATTTAAAATTTTTATCCAACCATTTTTAGATGTTTATAAATATATGAACATAAGTTGGATAATAACAATAATACCTACTAATCATTATCGCATTTAAATCGGCTTTGCTAATTGATCCAGTTTCCAAATAACCGCTATTATATATCACACGAGAATTGCCTCGATTATTGTATAGAATATCGCTTGGAGGTAAAATCTACTTCTATAATAAATATATAGGTATGTATATATAACTATACCTAATGATTGACCCAATAACGCCCCGACAGCTTAATGGTTGAAACTCGTAATAATTTTTGAGAAGCGAATACAACACGCTGATAATTAATGCGATGACTGTATGGTTTTAAATTGATGGGCTGTAATATGCCGACACAAAAGTCAAGACGTGAAATTAAAATTTGTGAAATAAATTTTGATGAAATGATGTTTTTTTATTTTATTATTTTTAATTGCTGAAGGAATTTTTCAAAATATTTCGGTTTATTCAACGGACAAATAATTTCTCTCTATAATTTTTCAACAACAATTTTTAACAATTCACTTTCTATTATGTCAAATGTCACCTGTGTTTTGCAATATTTGTAGCAACAATATTTTAATGTGCGCATGATGTTGATTAATAGAAAATTATGATGAGAAATTCGATTAATGTGTCAATGAACTGATGTTTTATATTCTGAAATATATTCGTAACGCAATTTCGTTTACCTCGAAGCGGTCAGTGACGTGAGAGATTTTCTCTACGGTGTGGTCTACCCCACACACTCATCACTGTCTTGTCTATTTTTTTGTTTCTACCCAGACACATCAATGTATAAAATTTATATATTCATATACACAAGTGAATTGCACTCATGACCTTTTTACGCTTGAAACATACGCTCAATGATCCATCTTCAATCCGGCACGTTCGTCATATAAGCATCATGATGCGGTTTTAAAAAGTTTTTTGAGCAATTGGACGTGGGCCAGCGCAAAAATAGAAGCAGATGTTGTTAAGTTCGCGTTTCCAAAGGCATTTATATACCGGTCGACAGGCCTCAGAGATGACAACGAATATACTTCGTAAATGCAAACGGGAGCATTAACAAAAGTCAGAAGAAGAAGAAGAAGAGGAAGATGTTGAGATAATGAATAAAAAAAAAATTATAACACAACGTGATTTCATTGCCCTTGAATCTTCTTCTCACTGTAGCGTAGCACATTTTAGATAAAAATAATTATCCATTTGGTATATCTGTGTATGTGTGCATGTGGTGTCACAGGCGCCATACACAATCTATACAGACATTTATGAATCTCGCAATGCCTATGACATTCTTAAATAAATTTATGCGCGTGTCTTGATAAATAAGTATGAGTGTAATATATGTGTATACACATATTAGTCAGCAAAGTGCCCTGGTCGTATACACAACGCGTTTTTGCTTTGAAGTTTGGAAGATGAACGAGGATCCAGCTTGAAACTCGTCTGATAATTTTCATTCCCTGACTTCTTAACAGCTGTGCATGCCACTTTCGATATGTGTTGCTTATCCATATTTTTAATTAGAATTTATATTTTCATTTAAACTGAATTGATACACTTTTGTCATCATCAGCAAGACAAATCAGATGACGGAATAAATATTATTGCAATAAAAATTTTATTTGTACATTTTAATTCATCAACACTTTCTATCAAATTCATTTCAGATGTAACGAAATAAATTTTCATATCAATTTTACTTGTGTCCAGATCAGGAATTGTCGGGATGCTCGGCTGACATGGCAGAAGGCTCGGCCGAGGAGGAACAGAGCAGTACAGCTGCGCCAGCATCGCCACCAGCCGATTTACGCACTCTCAATACTCACTTATCATCATCATCCTCATCATCACCGTATCATCATCGACGTCTGCAGCCACAACAACTTCATCATAGACATCATTCTAATATGTTGGCAACTGCAGTACCACCAAGAGACAGCTACAGCATGCTGTCCCATCACGTTAAAAGGGAAACTGTGGATATTGATGCACCATGTGATGTTCCATTGAATCTCAAGAGTGAGGTAAGAATTTTTCTATTTTTTTATTGATATCATATCGAAATAATGTCACTCGGATTAACCAGGAATGCTACGAATTTTGAAGTCAATTTAATTCATTTTACTTAAGAAAATTACTCGTGTGAATGAATAATCTTCACGTCAATATCACTTTCATTCGCATGCAGTTCAAAAACTCACAACCTGTCTCAATATCTATCGTACATCTGACCACACAACAAAAAACCAAGTAAACTTGACAAGACCCAGTTGAATACTGTGATTTACTTGTCACGATGTCAAAAAAAAAAAAAAGAAAAGAGGTCTAGACATCATTAAAAATGTATGAAAATCGATGATTGCTATTATCTATACATCACAAGAGATCACTCTAATTCTGTCGAAATAAACAAAAATGTATAAATCACGATGATGGTAATTCGTTGCTAACCACCAGGGTTGAAATGACGGTGGGTATGAAGGGTGAACGTCATTCAGTTTGATGTTTGGTGGATGTTACAAAAGATGGGTCAGACTTGAATGTGCGCATGTGTGTAGCAAGCTTGACTAATCGGCGTTTGCAGTGCAGTGTATTTTCCCTCAAGCTATATACATACACACGCATTCCTTCTTGATGGGTTGTATACAGTCCCAGCACCCGTAAGTGCATCTGTCAAGGAGTGATTGAAGGCAAACGATCGCGTGGTGGGGTTGCGGTGTAAAAGACGTGTATACGTCAATGGTATTGGTGAGAGTGAGGAAGTTAGCGATTGTGGCTTTTCGTCTTGCAAGATCTCATTACCTACATCCAACCGCAAAACTTATTTCATCCGTCTCAATATTGTATTTCGATCAAATTTCACAATTACACGATTATTATATTCGTCGCCTCGTTATACTTATTGTTATTGCTATTGCGGCGCGCGCGGGATTTAGTTTGCAGGTAGGTTTATTATAAATTCTGTGCGCTCCAGCGTCGTATTCCTCTGTGGCGGTATTTATGTGTGAGTGTACGCACAATACAACTGGCGAATGGAATCCGGTTACTTTTCTTTTTTATTCTCGGGTGTTTTATTTCTAGTTGTTGTAGTTTTGTTTTTTTCTGATGGTGGGTGCGCATATGATAATTATGTTTGTTTTCTTATTATTAATTGGCGCGCGATCAAATATCAAAGTATCGCCGTGAACATGTGTGAATGCATATATGAATGAAAATAATTATAGAGGAAGGAAAATTGAATGAATAAATAAGGTTGTGTGTGTGTGTGTGTGTGTGTGTGTGTGTGTGTGTGTGTGTGTGTGTGTGTGTGTGTGTGTGTGTGGTTATACATGTGAATTAAAT
>JABMBR010005028.1:0-18743 GCA_018881525.1 Meteorus sp. PSUC_FEM 10030008
GATATTGGGGGGAGGGGGGGGGGGGAGATGAAAACACAGAACAATCCTGGAAGTTAGCGAACTATTCATCTATTTCGTTGATATAATCAACATATAATTGAATGCGGAAGACATATAGAAGATGTAAGTGTTTCACATCCTTCAATAATTTCGTTACATCTATTAAATATATTTTGATTATCATTAAGTTCAATCGATCATTTGTCAACTAATAACTCTCCGTATTCATCTCACCTGAGTGTCGTAGATTATCTACATATATATATATGAATATATATTTGTGTATGCGTATATAGACGTATATATCATATATCTTACAACTATCCGTAATTGATGATGATAATATAAATAATCATAAAATATTGCTCGACTACACACAATGGAAACACACAGGAATCTCAGTGATATTTTTCATAACTTTCCCGATCTAAAAATGATTGACTTTTCAGTGAACATAAATCAACTATGCATATATACATATCTTCAAAAGGCTCAAATGCCTTTCGATAGGAATAAATTGAAAATAATTTCAGTAGAGTAAACAGTACGCTCGACTTCACAAGGATATCGATGAAGCCTTTTGTTCACCCTGTTCTCTGATTTTACTGATGTCACAGTGACATAACAACATAACCGAAGACGAAAAGGAGAGTTATTGCAGTGAGATTCAGTAGTCATCTTTACTTTCAATACATTATGTTTTCTTGTTCAGTTATCTCAAAAAAAATAAAGTCAATAGCAAACACATCCATGTTCTTGTGTGATATTGTAAATTTTTACCATCTTTAACTACGGATTTCAATAATCCATCAAGATTTACGGATTTCTTGCCTGAGATTGCATGTATAAAAATAAGATTCCTCAAAATTCGAATGTCGAATAATGTTCATCGGAAGTTTGTGAATAACAAAATCATATGTGTATGTTCAACAATACAATGTCGTATCAGGCTAGATGATACGGTACTTTCAATCATTTGGATGAAAATTAGTTTAGTGAAGTTTGATAATTCTTTTCATATTAGATCATACATTTTCAATTGCGAATCCGTATGTTATTTTCATGTGCAGAATGATATGATGAACAGCCGGAAGAACAAGAAGAGTGTTATATCAGATGAACAGATGAATAGACTTATCATCGCATACATATTGGACAATTAACCCCCAGAGCTTTTGTATTTCGTTGTATGAAATTTTCAATGCAAGTGGTCATTCATATCCGAACATTCACTTATATTCCATATTTACTCATCCCCAAACAATATCATTTGGTGCTTATTCATTCATCATTATATTCATTTCTGTTATTGAGGAAAAGTTTCAACGAAAATATATCTTCATCAATTATTCTTCGAATTCAGACAAACGTATGTATACGAATTATATTCATATTTTCCTATTATTTATCTTATTGAACAATGGTTCTTGGACGTATTTTATCGACTCAATCATTCATCTTCTCATGCATTATTGGAAACTTCCTACATATTTTCACCGAAGTATAAGATTGCCATATAGAATTCGAAAATACTTTTATCATGAGATTCTAGTCATCCATTATGATCTTCATTTTACATGAATGCCCCTACTCTGTCTTAAAAATCTTCATTCTGTCGTGATCAGTGTATCGAATCTAACCACAGTAGACGTTCAAGATGATACTACGATCAATTCCGTATTGAGAAAATGTGCGATGCAATAAAATTCCCAAAAAGTATGGTTATTCTATGGTAAAAAATGTTTTTTACTTTTTGAGAATTTTAATATTTATCACAATACATGTAAAACGAGGTGAATGAACGAACCTGATAGTACATTCGTCCATATTCAAGTATCATTGTCCGACGTTTTCATCAATGAATTTTGGATAACATTTCAACAATCTGTTCCATAACGAACAATGATTCACCATCTAACAACACACCAACCCTTCAAATAATATTGCAGAAAGACATTTGATTTCAGAGTTTGTTTCATATTTTCATTCTTGGAAATTGACAATCAGATGCGAAATGTGTGCTCCTAAAATTGAACACATTCCTATTTTTTCCTTTTTGAGTCACCATTGATGCAGTTGAGATTTTCATTGAATTCAGTTTTTCGTGGCTCGTTTTGTGCTTCAAGAAGTACTAATTACCGAAGAGAACTATCCCCTCTCACTTTATCCCAGCAATCCCAAGTAGAGAATGTCAAATTACTTATGTTCAATAGACGCCTCGAGTATAACAATTTTATCACGTAAGTTTTCCTTTGTTTTTCCTAAACGCCGGAAATAATTTCCTGCGCCTTTTTTTCAATTCATCATTATCGGCGGTAGAATTTGAGTCAGTAGATAGTGTTTCATCATCTACAGACATGACGGGAGGTAAGTCGCGAATATGACGATGAGTCCGCCTCTCTCTCGAATCCAGAGAATTTTCAGATAGCGATGTTTTTGCTAAATAGGTGATATTTCTGATGTCTTCGGCGCTCGCAATGTTGGTATCTTGACTGAATGACCTGACCATTGTAGTCTTTTCTTGCGTGAATGGGGCTTTGGGCGGTGCAGTGGTCGATTCATCGTCCCCAATGACGAACTGCACTTCAGGCGGTGTGTCTTTGCCTGTTTCACTGCTAGAGGAGTCCGGGGGTACGGACGATTCTTTCCATCCGATATTCTCCGCCGTACCTGCAATCATAATAACCAGTGATAACAATTGTCTGCACGATTATTTTTTGTCACTGATCATTAATTCTCTACGTTTCCGGACAATATCAATCTTCCTTCGTATGTGCTTTGGAAAAATATGACATGCGTTCGTTGTTTATCGGGATTTGAGTAAATTTTCAGGTTTTGCATGCAACAGAAAAATATTGAAATTAAAAATTTGATATGCATTCCGTCGACATACATATATATACAAAAAAGCCATATTTTATTCGACGTAAACTGCTTTTCTTCATAACAAACGAAATTTATTACATCAAACAACAATATTATTAAAAACATTACCTAAACCCGCAATGATGGTACGAACTAAACAATATCTCTGGTAATCCCAGACATGTTCCCCCACTATGGGAGTCACGGTGAGTCTCCTTTCAAATATACATCGGAACACAAATACCTTTTGGAACCGTATTCAAATATTTTACACCTCTCACTTTACTTTCATGAAATTTTCACATCGCTCGATTCTAAATGCACTTCGCACATCAAAATTAAATATAAAAATCTTTTCTGCCATCGAACAAAATGCATACAAAATATTGGAAATTGAATAAACATTGAATGAAAATTGGACTATTGCACTATTCTTGAAAAGAGTAACGGTGCGATCATTTGTTATAGGATAACGTACATTGGCATTATGATTGGAATTTCGCGGATTTCACGAGACGGAAAAACTATATCGAAGTCAATAGATGGAAAATATACCGCAACGAAACAGTAAAGAAAATGGAAATTCACCTTCATCTGTGATCGTTCGCTCACCAAATTCCGAATTTTGATTGGAACAATTTTTTCACTACCGAATTATTCATGTGTATCACCTGTATATGCAACACCATAGAGAGAATGAATCGAAATAATCGAATGTACATGAAGTGTCATTAATCATCAAAGAAACAAAAAAAGCGGATAAATATGGTATATGCTTGTGCTATACATCTTGAAGGACTAATACAGTCAATTGGAGTGCTCAGTGGTGTCCATTTCCGGCTTACCTGCAGCAGCAGAAGTCGATGGGGTGTATATTGAGCTAGCATCATCATCTAAATCATCTTGGCTACTCATTCGCCCTGAAATTTGAATTTATTTGATATCGAGAACTGAAACTTTACTTCTAATAAATCCTCATGCAGCCCGATCTACTACAAATTTCAAACTGATTCACCACAGTGAATAAACCTCATCATTTCCCAACCAACCAAAATTTTTCTAGATAAAAAAGTTGCAATTTCACTTTACCTTTCAAACTTAATGTGCGCCCATTGGGAGCCCCACGGTACAGGATGGTTTCCAGATAACTCAATCCGTTATTATTTATTATATTAAAACCACAAAGGAGTTCAATTTGTTTCCATCGATGCACGCGCTCTTGGAGTTCAACGGTTACTTCATTCAATGCTGTTCTTGCTTCGACGATACTTTTATCGACTTCGTCGATAGATTTTCCATGTGTTGATACAAATGCTCCTACAAGGCTTGAACGTTTTTTACGTAATTTTTCGCACTAAATATGAGGACGGAAAAAACACTGCATGGTTAATACTATATACTCTTGTTGAATATCTGTGGAATTATCAGAATGCGAATATGTATATGAATTTACCGCCTCGCGCGCCTGTTGAAGTTGTTTTTCAGCTGCCACTTTTTTCTTTATGTAACCTTTATTTTCAATTTCATGAGTTAATTGTAACCAGTGCTGTAGTCCCACTGGTGGGGACCAACAGCGATCTTCCAATTCGCCTTCGGCCCTCTGTAATTCCATTTTGAGCATCTGAAATAATTATTTCAACACGATGAGCATATAGACTTCAAATTCATGTAGTTGAGCATAACACATGAGGGATATCATAATAAATTCGAGTTAAAATATTTTATCACGTTGGATAAAATTTACACATACTTCGATTTCTGATTTTAGTTGAGATACTTCAAGATCTGAATATGATGTATGCAACCCTAAACTTTCATCCTGTAGTCGCTTCTCTAGATTTGCTTTCGCCGTTGTAGCATTTTCTTGTTCCAGCCTCGCCCTCTCTAATTCTTTCTATATGAATGTGAAAAGCATCTATCAATTGTATTCCATCAGGTCATGCATTGAAGTTAACAGCTCAATAAACGTACTTGTAAGTCTTCCAAGGCAATTTCAGCTCTGTGTAGACCTTCCATGTCTTTCATCATCCTCCTCAGATGTTTTTGAGAATTTTTTTTCTGCTGATAAGCATACCAGCAACCAATTAATGCCCCGAACAACAGAGTTATCAAAATCAAATCTTTTAAACTGTGTCCTGAGTCTGAAACCAACACAAATTTATCGAATAATTGGATTCATTCGCTTCATAAGATAATCTTGATTGTCTTAACCCATTAGCTCTAAAGAATTGGTTTTCTATGAACTCCAATTTCTTTCCTCTGATATTGACTGAAAAATCTGTGTCTCCGAGTAAATATCCTATTCAAAGATATTATTTCAATATTTCCAAATTCTTGCTAGAGCATGGATGGGTTAGGTAATTGTATTCAAGGAAGAGAGCAATGCCTTTAGGTGGTCCGAATAGAACCACATCCATAGCTTTAAGCGCTATTTTTTGTTTATGAATCGGATCCTTGATACCGAGAATGTTACTCAAATAATGCATATTATTGACAGCCAATCTGAAAATTATAAGCATTAAAAAATTATAACGCTTGACGTTTCGACCACGAATGTTATAATAGATATATCAACCTCGGTAGTGTTGCGCCAGTAACTCGATGCTGTATGAAACTTGGAACATATTGTGGGAGTTCAACATTCGATATAAGCCATTCAGATGTTTGTTCAATGGTCCAGTTATGAACTTCAGATCTTAACCAAGCTTCCCAGAGCTCTCGCACACTGATATGCATATCGTCATTATGGTGGAATGCTCGTTGCCGACGTTCGTAGCCTGCTTCATATTGTAATTCTTCTCGCAAAAACTAATGAACACAAATTTCAACACACAAATAAAAATCATAATTGGAGGAGAATACGTTGTAGCGCATGACATGTTGAAAAACAGAGACTGTCGCAGTTATCAACTTACATCATCGGACTCTGATAGATCAACGTCGCCATCCGCATCGTCATCCAATTGACTATGGAGCGATTTAATTGCCTCCAAACCTAGTCGGTCATGTGAAGCCATCGTTATACACGCCAAATCTTCATTGCAGGTTTCCATACCTTCAAAAAAATATTTTCGTACAGAAGGAAGAACAGTACGGCATCAGTTATCATACAGTTCGAATATTCATTTATTCATTTGGAAAATGCATTGAATGTTACTGATGTAATAACAATTATTCCATTCATTCGAAAAAGGGTAATTTTTGTAACTTTCAAGTTCTTTATGCAATTGCGACGATTTGCCAAATCCGAGCTTTATCGCTCAACATCCATTGAGTTGATGGTGATGTTTATGATTCGTAAAATACATTGGGACTCACCCATAAAATAAACAGTATAACATACCCGATTGTGCATTGCCATGAGCAACTGCTTGTGCAATGCCTTCAGTGAGACTCTGTGAAAATTTTGATGAACTAATCGTGTTTGAGACATCATGAGACCTAGACTGATGTCCTGTAGTTGTTGTATCCAAGGCACCACCACTGGCAACAACCTCCGCACAACACCAGCAGAGAAGCCGAATGATATAGATTGCAATCAACTGACCATTCGCTGGTGATCGCATTATTTTATATATTAAAATAATGAATATAACAATCACCCCCGATGGTCAATCAGTGCTTTTTTCTCTCTCAAGGACAATTGGTTGATTCGAGGTTATGTTCACGTTGAGAAGGAAATATCCACTTCTCTGTGCCAGGTTTTAGTAAGACAAGATAGGATTGTTCCGTATTAAAACCTTTCTTCTTTATAAAACTCTCTTATCATATTATCGAAAACATCGATGATTTCAATAGATTATATCTGCTGTTTCAAATCTTCCTTACATGTCCATTTGTTATTGGGCCCCATCAAGTCACATCAAGCCGCCAAACTCAAATTTACACGTAACGAAATAATAGAATAAGTAGAGTGGGTGAAGGGAGGGGGCCAGAATAAGAGAGCCAAGTTAGAGACTGACAGAAACCAAGAAACTGTAAGAGACTGTAGAAATGTGGGAAAAGGAGAGTGCGGGTAATGTACTGATAGATTGGGATAGATGAGAACGTGAGGACGGGGGGCAGTGGTGGAAAGTGGCAGACGGGGAAACATATATCGCGCGCCAGTGCGCAAAAAACTCAAGTCAATTTTGTCATTCTTCCAATTTTGATACTGCAACCAAAGATCATTTCGGAAATTGGGTTCTGTGTCGAGAAGGTCGATCATTCTGGGCTTTGACCAAAAGAAGTGTTCCCTTTCTGTTTCCATGAATTTATTTATGCTCAATTGGAAATGGAAATTTACATTCACTATTACTACCATACGTTTTTCAGAACGCTAATTAGTTTGTGAGCATTAGAATCACTATCACGTGATTGTTTCTTAATTGATTCGATCGGAATTGTAAACGTCACGCAGAAGCTCACACTGACCGCAACTGCTCACATCAATCAGCAAGCACGAACGAATTCCTAAGAACTCACATTTCTGAAATGGGAAAGATAATGTAACGGTTCTGAACTTATGAGTGGAATACCCGTTGTTGATTATTTACATATAACATCACTTCATGGAATGTCATGAAGTTTGTACATGAAAAGACCAAACAGAATAATATTCCAAGAAATAAAATGAGCATTTGGGAATCGCGGAAAAGTTCATTGAGTAGCTCAATGTCTTCCGCCATGTACATTTATTCTATATGATCACACTCGAATGCAATGAAGTAAATAAATATAATGTGATGACAAGTTTGAGTTATTGTTTTATTTCTCATCACATTATGAATAACTAGTTGGTTCTATATTGGTTATTATCCCGCTACTAAATCAGATGTGTAACATGGAATTTTACATATCGTCTATAGATTGAACTATTCACTATTTAGTAGAAAATGTATTTTAACAAGTGTTGAGCTAACATGAATGTCATTTTTTATATCGTTATCAAATCAGTGTTGATAGACTGAATATAATTTCAAACTTGCCGCCAAGCTAACGTGCATCCAAGAAGGCAGCAGTAGAGTTGTAGATCACGGAATCATTGGAACAATTCAAATTGCGACACCAAATTGGCGGCAAATAGTTAAGAGCAGCTAAGACGATTTGATACAGGTGAACATGGACAAACAAACACAACAAGGCGAGACAAGTGAGACCAAGTGAAACTGTATTCATCATCTCCATATATGTTTGTTTATATACCGTAATAAACAATGGGACTGATTTTATATCATGGAATGATGATTTTGTGTGTGCTTGTGGGTTCGAACTTATCCTGATTACTTAAGGAGACACAATAATATTGAAATGTATTGTATAGTAGTGAGGCCTGGTGACACTTCGTGTTTATAGGTTATTGAGGTGAAGAGCACCAAATAACTACGTACAGAACAATTTTGAAGCTCTTCGTTCGACACTGATTGATTGAGATTTTATAGACGAACGTTCGGGCCTCAGAGATGAGTGACATACGTGTAAATATGATATATTGACGAGTAGTTCTAACCTTTGTTGTTTTGATTATTGAGTCGCGATAATCATGGAGAAAGAAAAAGATGAAGATGTTTCAAATTATGGTGCTAACCCAAAGAAAGATGACATTTCTTCCTTCAATTTGGAAATTAAATTGGTGACGGATGCCAAGAATTCGCAAGCAAAAATAGTGAGAGGTACGAAGAAAATAAGAATCGAGTCAACTGAGTCATCGCAGTCTATTGACAAGAGAGGTATGTTTACAGACATTGTCTTACGAGTTCTCATACAATAATTGAATATGTATCAAGATAGTTGTTGTTGAAACAAAAATTGTGCATTCTCGAATGTATATTTGCACATGATGAGAGCCGTATTTCACCGGAAGTCGCTTCTAAATATAATGACACTCTGCATTGCATAGTGTCAACGAGAAATTGCGGCGATATCTGAAGTATTCTCGTCCTTTTTCGAGTTTTAGCGAATCATTAAGCAATGAAGGGAGCATAATATGCGCTGCAGGTAGGTCACTGTTGAACTGTTATCTGCCAAGAATTATATTCCATAAAAAATCCTACGCGAAAGGCAGTGCGTTCGATATATGCACATCGAAAATTTCAGTGGAAGTATCTGATAAATCAGATTACGAGAGGAAGAAGTGTGAGGGTTTTTTTTTTTTTTTCAAAAGCTGCTGAATAATTTTAAGGTTAGCTCTGTTAGACATTTCACATCATTTGATTTGACAGTTCTTCAAGAAACTCTCAGTTGCCATGAATCACAACTATATCCTTTCGCAATCTATATAGGGACGATATAAGTTTTGGATTACGGTTTTGTTTACTCATAGATTCCGATGAATCATATTCGAATATAGGTATAAACAGATCATTTCGTCCGATTATATAAAAAGACACTTTTTTCTATTGCATTACACAGAAGCAAAGGATGAGGATGGTGAAGCCAAAATTGTCCGATCTCTCAAGCGATCGTGTGAATTATGGTCGATGGAAGACAAAAATACTTTCTTCAAGGCAGTGAACGAATATGGGAAGGACTTCGATGCTTTACAGAGCTATTTTTTGAGTCAGGGAAAGAAAAAAGGGATGCCAGAGAACATGATCAAAAATAAAGAACAAATTAGACATTTTTACTATCGTACGTGGTTGAAAATATCGAAACACCTAAAATTTTCTGACGAAGTGAAGAAGGCATCGCAAGAGATATACGGCTTGATAAATTATGGCGAACTACGTAGAAAATTACCACGGATACATGAGAAAGTTCTATTGAAATTAAATGAACTTGTTTATTGGGGCTCAACACAAGTTCGGTTGCGCGGAAAAACGATGCGTATCAAGACGCCGATATGTCGTGCCTTAAGACGATTGAATCAATTAGAAGATTGGCAAGAAGAAATTAAATTGCCGTCTCGAGTCACAATAGAGTTGCGCCCCGGTAATAACTTATCATGGTGGAAAGTCCAAGCAAACGCAATGAATCCACGTGTACGCACACTATTACCAATACAGCGACGTCTGTCTAGTCTTTTGGGATTCCTACAGCAACGATGGAAACCTACTAAATATTCTAATGTCGAGAGCGGAAATTTTTCTGATACGAAAGATCACAATGAATTATTACGTGTTGCTCCTTGTGATGGATGCAAAATATCCTTACCGATGGTCAATTTGGGCGAATATTTAACAAGCAATAGTGTTTCGTTCAACTCATATGAACACCGGTTGGGTTTAAAAAGCTCACGAATCGAACTGTTGGGTAATGAACAGCAGATCAAAACTGTTGGGAAAAAATCTATTAAAAGGAAAATTGATAAACGTGTTTCCCTAAATGTACGTGATTGTGATTATAGCGAGAAGATGAATGACATAAACAGCGATATGGACGGCTTGGAAATTAATTTAAACAATTTAGAAAAACCAGCATTCAAATATCATTCAGATTCGAAAACCTCTAATTACGAGCTGTCAGCAGAGCCAAATCGTTTTCCAGGACGGGAGACAATTGATAGAATACGATTAGGATGGAACATTGTGGAGGCAAATACTATTACTATTGGTGACTTGTTTCTAATGGTGAGTTATTCATTTGAAATGATTATAAATTATTCATCGATCAGATGAGTTCATTAAAATTTCATTCAGTTTGGCAGGGAGTCAAAAATAACTTTAGAGTATTGGTGGGATCCATCGAAAAATATTGACAAAGTTCCGTCCGAGGATACAAAGCAATGCCACACCAGTAGAGACGAAAATTTATGTCTAGCACTGCAAAAGTTATTGTCAATTGCCAAACACAATTATGGTTCCAGCAAGGTATTTGACAATACTTCAAGTAGCAATGAAACAGTTATATCTTCACGTGTTCCGTCAACGAAAGAAACTACGTTCAGAAGACCATTGATTCCTCAAGTCTATCATAAAACTGGAAGTCAGGATGCTTTCAAGACACAATTAGACGTGAGTATATTCAATCATCTTGGTGCTTGTCTCATCTGGAAGTAGTTCCATTTCATAGACATTCTGCTCGTGTATATACAGATTTAATCATACGTTCATGATTGATCTGTTCCTGTTTGAAACTTTTATCAAATTATGTCCGTGGAATTTCCTGTATATTAATTCATTCACTAAATCAAAAGTGCACTCTGCAATGCTGTAGAAACAAATTCATCGCATTTTCCAGAAATTCACTATGAGATTCTGTAAACGTGGAAGAACGGTTAGACAGAGAAACTTGATTGTACAGAGGACAATTCCATTAATTGGACCTACAAATCGCGATGGTAGAAACGACGAAAGAGAAAAAGTTGAGGTGATATCGAATAAAGCTGGTGGTGATAAATTGCAAGAAATTCTCGATGATGGTAAGAGTGTCAATATCGATGTGACAAAAACGACGACACTACTAGCAGCGAAGCATTTCCAACCGTCTAATTCAATAATTACAAGTGCTACACAAATTCTGAAGGAGGGTGAGGGTCAATGGTTAAACAGCGAGGTAAATCAAGTGTTTGCTGAGTCTTCTTCATTTCTTATATTACTTTGCGTCTATGATAGTTTGGGAAAACTTGATATCACGTATCAGTACAACGAGACATTCCATCCCAATTCTTGTATCGAACAGGTTGCGGATTATTCGTTGAGCAGTTTCCTGGGTCAATTTGAATCACCGATGAAGGGATCACCACGGAGTCAAACTGGAACTCAATTGGAAGTTGCAACACCATCATCTGATGTAAGATATGTTAACGGTCTTATTCTCTCTCCCGCACATATTCCAGTCGTACTCAACTATATGAATATATCTTTTACTGTTACTTATCCATTGTAACAGATTGATTATGACTAACATTCGTTTCGAAATTTGGTGGCTGAGAGCTTCGCTACTCTTGCATGCATAGAGTCCTTGATGCACTTATGTTTCAGCTCTTGAGCCAAGAGTATTCAAATCCATGTGAATATTTTAGCAACTATCGTTTATTAAACGTATTTTTCCAGGTTGTCAGTCAAATGCAAGGTTTGATGGGTGAAAACAGTGTTGATTACATGGCAAAATTCGCCAACCTCGCATCTCAAATTGCTTCTCACGATCAGGATGAATGAACTGAAATTTCTAATAATGTGGAAAAATAGAACAAAACCGCTTTATACGTTTCGGATGCGAATGTCAATCCTCGTATACATATATACGTCTATATACATTCCATTCCTTAACGAAAAAATTCACACTCTATCTGAGTTTTGTTACAAGACCAAGGAAAGAAATGACTTCTCAGATTACGACGAAAAACCACAAAGATAAGGGACGAGGAAAAAAGTGGACATAAATTACACGAAAATTATGGCGAAAACAAAAAGAATTATACTGACAACGTTCACGACATGAATGTGAAACAATATTGGTCTAAGTGACTCAGGCTACTCGAGCATTCAAATGTGAACATACTGTATGCACTTTGAATATATGAAACATTCATTCGACCGCCTGAACGCCACTACCATCATTCCACGGTATCTCATGCATTCGCACATATAAAAGCGTATGTGTAATTCTTCCTTTTTCATAATTATAATTTCATATTTCCTTATTCTCATATAACATATCTATTTTTTTCAATCATTTCTCGTTGATAATTGCGTAGTTTATAATTATCTGCCTTCTGACGCAAATGTAAATAAACATGTTTCGCTATTTAGCTTCGGACCCATCTATTGTCAGTCGGTAACGCAGATTTTGCATTCGTGCCTACGCATATCAACGTAATTGTGAATTAAACATTGATATCAGGCACAAAATACTTGTCATTACAGAGTAATCCATTATCTCTTCTCTGTATAGTAAAATGAATGTGTTGTGAATATGAGGAAATTCAGGGGGGGGATCTATTTTCGATGCAAGAAAGGAAAAAAATAATGTGGTCTGTGGATTGCATCATTGAGACTTCCTTGTGGACGGTTGGTGGCCATCTAAGTGCGGGAAATCCCCTTTTTCGCGTTACACTGTGCGAGACGTATATACGTGCATGTGTGTCTACATCGAAATGCCGTGTAGGTTTTTCAATGACGTCATGTTGAACGAGTGTGTATGTTTGGAGAGGCATTCGGCGCTAATCGAGGTTGATCGAGGCCGCCCATTTCAGCCAATTCCAGCCGTATCCAAACTCTCACACATCGTGGACGTGTCGTTGTGTGGCCTTTGATTGTTCGTATCTTTTCGCGAAATTAAAGTTAATTCGTTGGTTGTTTAATGTGCACAAACATCAAGAAAGTTCCATAATTTTCGGAATAGTTAGAAAACTGAACTGATGTCTCAACAACCAGGCAGTATCATGTCATTTGTTAATTATCGCATGAGTGAATCACTTGAGGCAAGTTTTTACGTTATTTATCCTCATTCCGTATACGCTCTTCTGTTTTTTTATCATCCGACATGTTACCAGTTGCCAGCATACTGAATCGCTGCAATGGTGATATCACAATCGAATGAACAACATTATTGAAACAGAAGTATATTAATTCCGACGAAAATTATAACAAAACACTCGTTTGTAGAGTTATGTTCCATCGGTTTCATCTGCTTCTTCACTGCATGATGACGACGATCACTTTCTTCTCGATATGGACACTATTAATGCAAAAGATTTCAGTTGTAGGAAATCGAATGAAAAGACGAGGAAGAAATTCACGTTCGGTAAATTGATAACATTACTTTGTTCATAGGTTATGATTACTATTATTATAAAAAAAAAATAGGTTCAAACACTTAATTTCTTCGAGGTGATGAATGCGATGATGTTGATGGACATGATTGGTCCAACAAATCGATCAAAGAATGGAGTCAAGGAGATACAATTAATTGGTTGATGTCCGCCGCATCGCATATGGGTCAACCATACAGTTCAATTCAGCACAGTCTTGCAATACCTGGGAAAGATCTTATGTTATTGACGCGGCAAAATTTCGTATTCCACGATACCATTTACGGTGATAAACTTTACGAACTCCTACATTCGCAACGAGTTTCCAATCTTCGTAGGTATTTGCTTATCCAAATGCATAAATGCAATAAGTATGGAATTACTAAGCGTATTTATTGTTTTCAGTAGTTCCGCATTTTGCTTCGATCCATACAGTATCAGAAGATGAAGATAAGATATTCAGTACATCAACCATGTCTGGTATGAATTTTTCAATTATGTCTGGGAATTGTCTTGGGTCATATTTCATTCATTACTCAGCACTTTTACACTGAAAAATTCACCCAAACTGTCATAATTCGCTACTTGTTATCAAAAAATTTTGATCGTAAAATTCAGATTCCGCGAATAAAGTCCATCACGACCATCAGCCATGTAGTTATCCTAACGTGTTTAAGTTCATTTGACCAAAAATTTATCGTTTTCACCAGATGCAGACTCTGAAGATAGTATCGAGATGTCTCATGAAAGACATCATTCAACTCGTGGCCGAGTCCAGAAGCAGAAAAAAAACCGTGAGATCCGCATTACAATTGGTCAATCTAGTAGGTGTATAGAAAATCGATTTCATTCCGTTATTTTTATCAGCGCCAAGCCAAGGGAAACTTTGGGAGTTTATAAGGGATCTTCTGAGAAACCGTGAGACGTGTCCAAGCTTGATCTGCTGGGAGGATTATTCCCAAGCGAAATTCAGATTCGTTCGTAGTGATGAAGTTGCGAAGCGTTGGGGATCAAGAAAAGGAAATACAAAAATGACTTATGAGAAACTAAGTCGCGCTATGAGGTTATATGATTTTTCTCGTTTTGATATTCAAATATATTGTGCGGTGTTGACTCACAGATTGGTGAAATTTTATTTTTCGCAGGTATTACTATAAGAGTAAAATATTCCTTCCCGTGTTGGGTCGTCGTCTTGTCTATCAATTTGGTCCTAATGCGAGAGGCTGGCAAACAGACAATCCGAACTTCCGTCGATAATTTATATTTCGAATATGAAAAGGCATATTTCCAAAACTGAATGCTAATTGAGCATAAATTTCCAAGTCTAGATAACAATTGGAAGTGTTTCAACTGTTGATATTTTTGATAAGACATGTAAATTTAAGAACTAGTATTTCTGGGATGTCGTTCTTTTCTTTTCAAATCATGATAAGATAGAGGTGCGGGTGTGTTCCAATCCATAGCTAAATAACCGATTTCCGTATTGATCTGGATAACACCTGCCAAGTACTAACACTATGTAAAGACGTCCCGAGATTAGACAGGCGATATCAGGGTATGGCGAACATACACCAAATCACACCTTGTTGACTATCGATCGAAGAGCTGAATTTGAAATTGACTCGATTGGCAAATCCCAAGATTTCAATGTGCAATGAAAGCGACCGGGAAAGGATCGACAATATGGGAGTTAATCTTCGAAATTTTTCAGTTACAGCTGCAGCGCTGTAGCCTGAAAGAGAATAAATATAAATTTCTCTAATTGTCATACAACTTGTGATAAAAAAAATAAATTTTTATATTGTATGTAGATAGTTTCTTAAGATGAATGAATAAATTAAGAAGTCAATGCTAAGGATAGATTATTTATTTGAAATGAACCGCCGCACAGAACAGTGTTTTAGGCATATAATAACTTGTTCGCATCAATCGTGGAATGTAATGATGCGATAATTCATATCAGCAAACTCGAAATAACACGTAGGAACTAACTTGAACGTGTTCGATTGTAAAGAGTATTTTGAAGACCCTATGAAATTTTTTTTTCTCGTCCTGAAGGCACATTTATCCCTATTTCATCCTGATAAAATTGGTACGGCGAATCGTCAAGTCAACGATTTTCAAGGTGGAAAAAAGTTATGGTTCTGTTATTAATATCACTCAGCTATTTACAATGAAGTTGAAAAAGCCAAATCGATAGACCGTATTTGTAACTATTGAATAAATAGTGATCGTAATTGTTGTGGCACAAGAAAAATTCGTTGTAACATTCATGATTGGAATTTGTCTCGTGTTTTGATCTCCTTGTTCCCTCTTCGTATTTTGGCAGTTTTTAATCAAGATAGTACACCTGACAATGATCTCTTATATGAAGTGTAATAACTAGTGCACGAACATCCTTTGGGTGTCTAGAGCATATCAATTTGCCGCTTATTATCTCACCTGAAAACATGTGAAATAAGTTGTATTGCAATTTCTCTGCAAACCGCGATGTTCCTGCATTTGAATCTACTCTCATCAGATATAATCAGCATCCCAATTACACAGATGCATCGTAAGTACTCATAACCTTCTTTCTCACACAACATTGATGAATAAAAATTTCAAAATGTTCATGATTTCTGTTTGAAGTGTAACGATTTCTCTATCCCGTTTGTCATTACAGTTAAGGATTATAATGAAGCCAATAATGCTCACGAAAACATGTTCTTGAGGAATTCAAATACAGAAGCATCACTACTACAAATAAATCAATGGAACAATCTATACCTTCGGTGATGCTAATTGGCTCACTGAGCGAAAATACCGTTTGTTTCCAATGCGTTGGTTGGACTTGAGGTCCAGTACTAAAGTGAATTGGATTATCAAGATCGAAAAATACATCGAAATAACCAACAATGGCCGTCAAGGAACCAGTCTTCTGTATCACGAATTCGAATGGCGAAGTGAAGTTGACGCAATCGGTATTCACAGTGTAAAGATCAAAGTCTTGAATCAGTGAAACATTCGTAACGATATCCATGGCACTGCAAACTTCGATACTCGGCTCTTTGACGACTTTGGCCTTCATGCAGCTCATTTTGAAGCCATAAACATTCGACCAATAGTCCACGAGATCAATGTAGCGTTCTTGGAACGCGTGTGAAATCGAAGTTAATTCACCAATTACAACTCTAAAATTTGTCTTATTAATATTTGATCTCAGGATTGGTTTTAATACTTACTCGTATCACCACTACCCACAATGCTCAATGTACAACGATTGGGCAACAACTTTCCACCAGGAATTAGATAGTGATCACGCGCATAGATTACCGTATCCAACATGCCCTCAAAGAGTAAGAAATATCCCATCCATTCTGATACAATTGCATCAACTTTATCGACGCCGAGGACGATATTTTCTAATCGTCCTTTCTTCAATTCAATTATATTGTCTAGAGCATTCTCTCTGCGTAAAGTCACGATTTTTGCCTAACTTCTCCAATTTATATTCACGTCCTCATATACATATATGAAGAGAGGAAGTTAATTCAAGTTTGATAGAATATCATTTCATACCTGACAATGTCCATTGCATGATATATCACATCAGATTGGTCAACACTGATAACTCGCCGGCATCCAGATTTTGCTGCGAACATCGACAATATCCCGGTTCCACAGCCAACGTCAAGCATAGTGCAATTGTTGAATAAATGCGAATTTGTTAATAGGGCATCACGGTAACTTTCTGTCCTGATTGTATCCTACAGGTGATGAAATTTTGTTTCGATTTTTAGAATTAATAATGATTCTTCATCGCATGTTTGATTAGTAGGAAAGCACTGCTTATTATCGCGTACCGTTAACATTTCGTGATGAATAGCAAAATGACTGTACGTATTGAAATAACCCTCGTCAATCGAGTTGTCCTTTTTCATGTGTTGATCCGTTGAATCTCCACTGTCGTCATCCAATACAATACTTTGAACTTTTGATTGCATCTCATCAATTTGCTGGCGGCGCCAATGAATAAATGGATGTATAAAAATATTGCTACGACTGTGAAAGATAGATACGAATAGATCAAAGCATAGTTAACCTGTTTCGCCAAATAGCAAGCAGTTTCCCGTTGATCCAAGTGTGCATTTAACGTCTGTATCGTCCTCTGAAGTTCAACAAAATGTTTTTCGGATAGCGTAACACATCCGTTTTCTGAATTAACTGGATAGCACGTTAATTTCTGTCTCGTATGTATACACCGCTCATCGCCTGCTCCAGTGTTATTCGTTATCCGTGAATTGAGATTTTCCTCGTGTATTTCAACATCATCAACATCTTCAACATCTTCAATCAATCTTCAGTTAACAACGCCATTATTCACACTTTAATAGCAACATGCACTCAAGATTTTCTTCGCTAATAGACTACGCAGACATGGTTGTCATGTGTCTGTAATTGAGCACCTTTTTTTTGACTAGTGTCTGATAATCAAATAATTTCTTACCAAACATCAACCATGCATCGTCTTGGCTTGCTGGTGTTAAATATTCCTTGGAATTCCACTCGTTTATTCTCGACGAAACCTCATCAGGCGATAAATTATTCCTCCTGACAAAGTTAATAAACTTTCTGAATGAGTAATCATCCAGTTGATGATCTCTGATGAATTGTGACAGGTCGAAGAAATGATCCGACTTCAAGTGCTTCATTGTCTCACCATAGCTTCTAAATTCATTGAGACAAAATAGACACATCACCTGACAATTATTTTCACTGACTTCATCCCAATCGTCACCGCTATCTTCACTCTCTTTATCTGATTTCTCTATCAACATATCGATATCTGTCGGCAAACATAATTTCAAATTAAACAAAAATGTCAACATCTCTTCTCTTCATACACTCCCGAAAAATAAAATGATATATAACCTATAATCCTCACCGTTTTTTTCGGCCATGGCAATAGATGTTCCGTCAGCTAATTGGCAATAGTTCCTAACGATCGATTGTTTTCAACTTAATGATTGCAATCAACAGACTGGATGAATTCCTATCATAAGATCTAGATGCGCCGAGTATTTCAAATAGACACACGTGTCAATGGCTTCGATAAATTCGTTACAGTATATACATTACAACACAGTTTAACCGCTAAAACTGAGTCCAATCAGGTTTATCTCCCATACAAGCCAGGTCTTATACCACACGTTATATATATATA
>JABMBR010005029.1:0-72636 GCA_018881525.1 Meteorus sp. PSUC_FEM 10030008
TATATATACGCAAGGGAAAGGTCCAGTGATGATAAAAAAAAAATACATATAAAAAATTTAAAAAACGACGTTGGGACGAAAATAAAAAATGTATACGCGTTGCACACACACACAGTGTCTCAGAAAACCGAAACGATTGGTAGAAATGTGCTTGGAACTCGTTCCATGAATCATCGCATGCTCGCAAAGAGAACAAGACGGAGAGTTAGTGAATAAAGAATGCCATGGATTCCTCTTCATTTTTTATTTCTCTGAATGTCGTATCTTTTAGTCGGTTGCGTGTTTTGTCCGAGCGAAATGTCAGTTGTAGACTTCGAAAACGCATGAGTTCTTACGTTTTACCGTCATATGAAGAATAGATTCCATGGATAATCCTTCGAGAACTTAGTCCAAGATAGAAGGAGTAAGATGAAAAAATGATAATAATAAAATAAGGAAAAATAAAAAACAGGAGAGATGAACAAGCTGCTGATGCTGGTACTGTCCACCGCGTACCATTGTGCACATATCTCGTAAATTTAACACGACATATTCCCAAGTCTTCGATGCGCCTCTATACTGCCCCATAATAATCTTTTCTCCTTTCTCCCCTTTTCCCTTTCCCCTTTTTCGTCTTGATATACTGTTGCTTGGTTGGTTTCATTTTTGGGGCTTGAAAGTGGACAATGGTTCCCTCATAGTGCGATAACTACGATAACAATATTCTTACTGTTGAGTCAATGAAAAGAGTTTTCAGCTTCAAATGGTTCAATGTGAAGAGGTAGAACTCGGAATATCGCTTTTTTTATGATATGATGATTGCAATATTCACAAAATGGATATCATTCGGACGAATGTGAGAGATTCTGTCTTGTAAGTTTGGATAGTGTTTCAGGGGGAGAGTTCCATCTGTGAAGTCTTCTAAAATACGAGCTGACAGTGGAAGAGTAACATATACAAAATCATAATGCGTTTATCCGCTAACAACGATGGGTTAACTCGCTTTGTGCTTCACGGTTTGAATGATGGAATTGTGCGTTCATAACTCTAAATTTTCGCCGACAGTTCTTGTGATTGCTCCTGAATCAGTACAACCCATCATACAAAAACTAAATAATTAAACCGTTCGTATAATCCAAACTATTCAAATTTTCTCCCTCCTCAGAAGGTATCAACGATTTTGACCTGAAGCCATAGCAGGGACTTTAAATCATCCCCATACAACTAACAGTAGTGATCGGCTCTTCGCACACTTCCATTGACTATGATGAGTGTCAGTGTCGACTCATTACTTTCCACTGAAGATATTCATCAACTTCGAAAACTAGATATGGGTCACAACGCGTAATAATATTCTACATAACTATGATATGTCGTTGTGCCATAAATCAGATCAGGCCTTTGAAGTCATTTCTTCAAACATTACTCCTCGTTTTCGTCTTTTTGAGAATTGGTAGAGTCGTAATTTGTACCTGTCATAGTATCATCTGATGGTACAGTCGCGGATCTAGCCATTTTTGCCCCCCCTAGAAATCAGTCAAGTCGCATTCTGAGCATATAATGGTAGTGTCCGCAGGTGAAATCACATTTTGTTAAACTTAACGTACCGTCACTCGATGATATCACCTTTATATACCGTGTTGAGTATTGAAGTTTGACAGATACTCAACTGGCAGGAGAAAAATTTTCTCTCTTATTACAACCTCAAACACTTTGCACTGTTAATTTTACTTGGGAAATATTGTTGATATCGAATGAACTCTATAATAACCAACCAAATCTCCAGTGATTTATTCAATTGTTCACAAAAAATCGAGATGATTGAGAAAAGATGAAAGAAAAATTCGAAATACGGTTTCATCACCGTCTGGATGAAATAATGATGAGTTTCATTTTATCTTATCACGAATTATGAGAAGCGGAAAATTGAAGCTGGTTGAAGTAATTGAATTCACATGGAAAAAGTCAACAGCTGCTATCGATGTGACTAAGAATGATGAAACGGGAAATTGCGTTGAGTGAAGTAGTTAAAGGAAGCCAATCATCTGAGTAGAAAATCGATCATGTGTAACAGAAACGATTGGAGATCATTCGGTGATGGAATTACGTCAACTCGATTATCAGATTCTGCAGTCACGGTTTCTATCGTGGCACATGGAATCCCTCCTGCTCAGAAACAAATCAGTTAGTTTTCGTCATTAGTCAATTGTCAGAATGATAACGTGATATTCATAGTGTTAAGTCTGAAAATCTGTCATTTGTAAACGTACTTCGAATATCAGAACACAACATCAATGTTCATGCAAGTTTGGATGTCAAACTCATTCCTTCAAATTATAAAAAAATTCTCGCGATAACAGTTTGCAAGACATAATTTATACGATAACAAATGACGTGTCGGATATTGATCGATTCATATCTGAGGCTATTCATACCTGTTAGTTGTTAACCTGATGTTTACATTTCTACATGAAATGTTGGTGAAGTTGACAATTATCATTGAAGTGTGGCTGATTAAAGGATCACATTCATACCAACATGCATATGTACGAAGAAATGATAATACCAATCGCAATATGGACGCATACAGACGTACGATTATTCAAAGCATTGCGAAATGTGGATAGAGGTATACGGTCGATTAACGTTGACGGTAACATGTGAACGTTGCACCGACGTAATGAAGTGCATTTGTAAAATGTTGTCATATGTTGGAGAAACACACTTGGACTTTGTAATGAACATGCGCAGTGCGTGCAAGAGAATTATTATTCTTTGTTCACTTGATAATTCGATGAAGACTGATATTACCTATGCTGTGAGTATGATATCAATAATTTTCATCATCTTAACGATTACAATCATGTAATTTCGATACTGTAGGTTTAATAATAGAGATTTTAATAATTCAATGGAATATCATACGTTTCTTCGGATAATTTATGTTGGAATTTATTGTTGAAATGGTGAACTTCGAACCTGGCACAGTTTTGCTCTCAATTCAGATTGTGCAGCACGAAAGAGAAAAAACTATGATTCATAAATTGTGACAGATTGGAATATTTTTTTGAAATAAGGGGAGGGTTGGAGGAGAAGTTATATAAGAGGCATCAATACAGTGACAAAAAGTCATAATAGAATTCTTGAATGTCAAACATGTGCTGATACTCTTCAAATGTCAAAGTCTACCAACGTTGATATTCAAATGTGTATATTCCTGGATGGTATCAACCATGTTGTCAACTGCTGGATCTTGACATAAAATCAATGACTAACCAATTGCCGACGAGAAGAATAATGAATTTTGGTCCAATATGTCTAACATTTTGATAGAACACATCATCTTTCATAAACTATGTGGGCTTCAGAATTCAACAGAATAGGGCAATTTTATATTCTCAGACCGGATGGTTATGAAGAAAGGTAGAAAAATAATCTCGGACCATTTATCACACTGGACTTGATGAAATAATCGAGAATGAATCTTCATGAACGAAACAAATATGACGAACACTAATTTGCATTTTATTATAGTAAGATAGTTCAACATCTATTGCTACATCCGCTGGGACTTTTTGTTTTACGTTGGAACTGCGTACAGCTGCAGAGTATTCAGGAGACACATACGCATCTCATCGAGTCACAGTGAAGGATGAAGAGGGAGGGATTGAAAAAGATCAAAGTCTTTTAGCCAATATTAGTTATTTCATTAGTTTACGTCCAGAACGGAATAAGACAGTTTTGCCAAGAGAAACTGCACATTATCCTATGAGCAAGCGACTTTTGAGTGAAGACGCGATGGAACGTCAAGCCGAGAGATAGTACGCAGAATAATTTTCGTAAAAACACAGGACGCATTGAGACACTTCAAAATATTCATAGCGGATGATGTACTCATACTTTTATTTTTAAACAACAAACGAATGAATGAATATTTACAGGGCTTTAATATCACCGTCTGCTTTATTTTTCCCGTTATATATCCGGACTTGTTTCACAATCGAAATTTAATTGAACTCCGGTTTTGTATTTACTTAGCATAAATTTTATCAAATATGGCATCAGTATTCAAATGACATGACCAATTTTTGTGGAATAAAAAAATATTAACGTTAATTATTAATAATAGAATGGTCCGATGACGATGATCATCTGCAAAAGCTATATAACAACTTCCGGCCGGATGTGCCACTCACAAACAAAATTCCCAAACTGCGGGACATCACGTTTATTTCCTAGGGTATATATCAACATAATATATAAATATATGACCCATCGTACAAAACTCCTCACACTTTATTAACACCCTGCATCAAAATGTCTCTGTCTTGTTTTTTACACAGATATTCCTTTCATTATTCACTCTACACCCGATGGAAATCATGTTTTCACGTAATTTTCATGTATCAGATTCATAATAATTTCCGGATTTGAAGCTGAATAGAATTCCTTCCCAATCTAGATTCGAATCGAACTGAAAAATACTGAGAGAAACAGTCTTTCTCTTATTCAAAAGCCACAGGATTATCTTTTCCAGTGGATTAACTTCACGGAGTGAACAAAAGACTTTATGAAGTGATTTCAGAATAGAATACGCGCAATTTTTCTTCTTCTGTTGTTAATTTTTTTTATTCATAAGTTATATCACGAATTAAAAATCCGCTGTGTATACATTCTGGTCCTAATTAATTCAATTGCGTTCATTATGTAACATCAACCACGAAAAAAGCTGCAATGCTGAAAGTTTTAGAATAAAACTCACAATCATAATTTAATTTTTTGCTCGAGAATTTTCAACCTTGTAAATATGAAAAAGTATATGGATAGTGTCGAATTGAGTTGGATAATATATGTGAATTTGAATAAACATATGAATAGGTGAAACATACGAACAATCCTGAAGAGAAATAATTCCTAACATAATTCAGTTGGAAAAAATGAAGTGAACCAACGAATACGTTTCGAATAAAAATCATATGATTCCGATTCAAATCATTTCTTCTCTGGACGTAGCTGTTTTTTATCTCTTCCTTTTTCCTCTCATTCCCCTCATCCGCTTTCTCTCAGTGTGTAGAATTACGATGGCAGCATTCGTCACACAACGTTTAAAATGTCACTGAGCCAAAACACTGCATATATAAATCTATGTAAGAGAGTGAACGCACGCGACATCAAGTAATAAAACAAATTCGCATTCCTACGGCGTGAGAGGAAGTCCCGGTTGACCAAACGCCATCGGATAATCCGATGTGCGAAGAGGTGTGCGATGTCACTTCCTAGAAAGCCAAATGCCACTTGGGTGCTGCACATATCACTGATTCACGAGTATGTGTAAATGCGAAGGTATAAATGTGTATATGAGTGTAAATGTGAAGATGGTGACTGTTGACTTACACGACGACACGCAGACTCGCAATCGTCTGCTTATACTTTATGAACGTGCAATCCATGAATAATTATTATATCCACACGACAAGACGTACAGTAATATGAGTATACATGCGACGTTGTATACAGGTACACAGTCATACTGAATTACAATTGCGATGGTTCATTTTAATCGAAGACGAATTAAAATTATGCTAATTTGATACTTTTATAGACTTTACGATTGAATTATACGTTAACATATATATGATGTGATCTGTGAATGCTATAGGTCATCACTTCTTGTTCTTTGTTATGTGACTCTGTGTAAAGTGCAGAGTTTACTTCGAGCACACGAACATCACGATGAATTGATATCATGAATTACTAGAAATTCATGAAAGATTTCTCCTCTTTGAGGGGAATTGATTCAGAGCTGCAATCATATCAAGTTCATTTGATCAATAATGAACTAGAAGGTTTGAAAACTACTCTATGACCATCATGAATCATGACAGATATCCGATTCGTTCATCAGTGAGAACAGCAAAAACTCAAAAACAATTCCGTGTGACAAACTGCCGAATGAAAATGAGCTAATATGAGCAGTTTTCCAATTGCGACATTAAATGCTATATTACGTTGATGTCAATTGGCAATGAAAACAATTCCACAAAACGCACGTTGCGGATCACTTTTAGGCTAATTTTGTCACCAAATTCCATGCACAATAATGAATAATAAATCGCAAACGCACATTATATTTATCCTTCTCATAGTGTATCTGTCTGTTGAATGTTGTATATCACAATGTGTGTTGAAGTACAAATAGACACTTTGCTGTTGCAGTTACGTGGAACAATTTCCAGTGTATGATGTGCACAGAGAGAGCAAAGTGAGAGTCACATAGCGCGAATCGTCTTCTGGATGTTTTGGATGAATTTTCCTTTTATTCTCAACTTTTCGCTTTTCACTGAATGCAAGCTAACAAGCGTATCCGCGAAGCCAGGAGTCGCTTCTGCGAGTTACTAATTTATCCGCGAGCGCCTATCCGTGGACTGCACCGTGCAAGAGAATATAGCAGTGTGTGCAACTCTATATACCACTGCATTCCAAGTTCCAGAGAGAAGCTCATGGGTTCATATACATTACGCTATTTCGGCTTGTGCGTCGTTATAAATATAACTGTGAGTATGTGCTCACTCGAATTATAAATGTTGTATGCAGGGAAAATTATAACGATTTTATAATTATCAGTCTAAATAATAGCGTCCACTCTCAATTTTGCTATCTGCACACAAATATGATTTATCAGAAATTTATTTATATTTCACCCGAGCCATTAATCAGATATTTAATGTCAATAAAATTTGTGTATTTAGTAAATTGTCTCGTATTATATTATTATCTTCAAAAACATTCGTGAATGCATTTCCAAGTGGTATTCCATTACACACACTTTACCGAGATGCCACATTCATAATACTAAGTGGTGTACGTGTTTCGAAAATGTTTCCTATGCATCATCCCACTCGGACTCTAAACTATGCGACGCTTTTGCTTCAGTCAACAGTCGTGTGTGTGTGTGTGAGAGTACGTATACCATACGTTTTCCAGGAAGTTGTCAGAATATGGTAACGCACATGTTACAAAATTTGTCGGAGGTTCATATATAACTGAATATATGCAAAGGAAAATGTGGGACAAGATGAAATTATCTCTCGTTCATTTGTGTCATTTTTTTTGGCATTCAGACATTTCAGAGGTTTTACTGGTACATATTGCATTTTAGTTATAGATCAATGTAAATGATTTATTTGAATGAATTCTGACAGACAAATAATCACCACATCGTTACTTATTCGAGAAATTTTGCATGAACTTATAATTGATTAAAAAGCATCAACAGTTGTTCATTGAATTTTTCAATGATGTTCGATTCATTCATAGCTTCACAGTCATTTTATTCGCAATTTGGTCGAGGCATCCCACAATCTATTCTACCAACTTTCAGCTTCAACACAAAAATGTTAACGTGCGATAAAATGGTGATAAATTGAAATTCTTATCGAGATATTTCACAGCAGGAAAGTGAAAATGAAAGATGAATAGAATTTCCCACTTTATGTCTTATTCGAATTAAGCATAATAAAGAAAAATATTCAAAGACTTGATTCCACCGTATAAGAACAACAATCCAGTTTAATATTCCAAATATTCCCCAAAACGTTTCAAGCGATTGTGTGAGCAGTGTTTTTTGGTTGTTTTTTCCTACATTCAAATAAAATTTCCCTCCTGATAATTCAACCATGAGATATGCATTGACCGGTTTCTTGTTGTACTCAACACGAAGTTTGAAAATTTTTAATTTCCATAAATGAGTAATAAATTTTCTTACATCACCCTCGCTCAGTTTTCTCATCAAGACAATCAGTCCTTTTATCTACTCGGACGTGACTTATATACACGAATGTATATTATATCGACAATGAAAACAAAAACCGTGTCTACATATATGTATATATATGCGCGCGCACTCGCATATGAACTGATCGTGTAGAGAAAATTCATTCGTGAGTGGGTGGATGACCACAAACCTACGCTGTCTGACCAGCCAATTTGAATATTATCGACAGGCGCGCGCGCGCAGCATGAAAGTGGCCACTTTAGTCGTGAAGATATTGGTCGAGATCGCTCTTGATGTTCAGGACAACGAGAAACAAAGGAAGGGATGTTGATGAATCTCAATATGATAAATATAGAAAAATTTTTCATATTGAAATAAATATACTCTGAAATTTAGTACATTGGATTATGTCAAATGATTCATTATTCTGTCTGCTGCTCGGAAATATTCATCGTCCATATTCAATGAAGGTACATGAACGTTCATTTATTTGTTTATTGAGATTGATGATGATTGAATCAACCAAATCTTCATTTATTTCTAATGATTATTAATGAAACATGATATGACTCTATTGTGGCGATGAAAAACGAGTGAACATTTCGATTTGATAAATTTTTTCAGTAGTAGACTAATCACTCAATATTCTCAACCAATGCACACAAACCATAAAATATCGAATTAAAGTACAGACTTCTGACTTCTGCTCTCGTCGAGAGTAACTCTGGTCATTCCGAATTTATTTCAAAACAATTTGGTACAGCGGTTTCTATAAATGACATATAAAGAATCATCACTCGTTGATTAATCTCAGAAGAATAACTGGGTTATGTCAACACTGACGCATAAATCAATTGACAAGAACATATCCATATCAAACCAGGTTAATTAGAAACGATTAAATCTTCGTTGGTAGTAAACGAATTAAATTAAGATAACATACGAGTGTCTGTTAATATCCACAAAATGTCACCAACTTCTATCAAGTTCTAGTTCAGTGTATGAGTCGAGCGATCACTGATTCAATCACTTGTGTTGACATTCAAAAATAGATATCGTCCGATTTATCTTTCTGAATCATTCAATATAATCACGTCGATGTAAATTCAAGATATAAAATTTTCCGTCAGACATTTTCTCACGTCTTTCAATCATTTACAAAAATTCATATGCATGCATTTATATCTCTATCAGAGAGATCTTTCTCTCGCCACAAACAACTTTATTTATTCGTCTATATTTACTTTATGAAAACTGAGTACTGACCAAGAATCAAACAATACAGAGAGTAAATAATATAGCAATATATATAAATAAAATGTTTTTCTGCTACATCTCATGAGAATGAGAGTATATCATGTATTCGGAACGAGCCAAGTGCAGCCTGGAAGATGGGGATCGGGAGATATGGAGCTGAAAGCGCACGCCCGAGCACGTCATATATATATATGTATGTATGTATCTACTCTTGGTGGTGGAGTCATTACGTCATTACAGAGTTACACGGTCGAATGGCCGACGTGTACAAATTATAGGGACGTCTACACAAGAGAGGGACCTGTGCCTTGCCTTCTGCTAACCGCAGACCGTGGCAGACCAGTGCATCCCATCCACATGATACGATGCATGCATAACCCAGTGTCTATACATGCGAGAATATTGTATTTAATGTGTATAGCTATATTCGTGATGTATGGAAAAGTGACGTGAGTGCAGTATGGTTGTACACCAAGATGTCACGTACATTGCTGTCGTTGGCCCTGAAGCAACTAACAAAACATAGATGTACACATCACTATTATGTTAAATATTACTGCCACTTAATGCAAAACCATTTTGTATTTGTGCATTTTTTCCGTCAATTTAGTTTTTGTTCTCACATTTTACTACGAAATTTGACGTTGATGATTTCATTTATGACGAGTTTTTCAGTTTTTTTTCTCTCAATTTTCATTTCAACGATTCTAGGACGAATATTGAAGATGTTCATTTCGAGAAGAAAAATAAGGATAGAAGGGTTATCCTCAGTTTTGTGTGAGGACATGAGAGTTTGTTTCCTGTCATGTCTGAGATCAGAATCACCAAGTTTGTGATCATTAATACGAATCGATGTGGGTCTGATCTAGATTGCAATCCATTCAGTTGATTATTGATAAATTTGAATTTATAGGTCCAGTTCCAAAATCAGTGAGTGGATATGTAACATTGACATTGCTCATAAGAAGAAGAACCATTAATAATCATTACCATGCTGATAAACATTTGCTCTTGAAGAACAACCCCGAAATTATATCTTTCCAGTGTCCATTCTCAATTGTGTCAGCAATATTCAAAAATACTGTATACTAAATTACATGAGACGTATACAAAATCGATAATGATCAACAGAAATGAGGCTATAGAGGGCCTATAAGTTAGGAGTGGTTAATGGTGTAATTAAGTGGATAAAGTCACGCGAAGATGATCGAAATTGCAAACGTCAACTCCGATATTTCACAGGTTGGAAACCACATGTTTCCGTTCGATGTAACCAAATTGTTTGTCCGCGTGGAATATCGTAATTGTGGTTAAGTTTACTGTTCATACTGCGTCATGAACGACACGATCATAAAGTACATAAAACTCATTTTAATATGAAAACAAAAAGAGATGCTCGGTAGAAAGATCACTGAAAGGTGACGGCAAAGAAGACGAGTCACAGTAAATGACACATATAAGTCTTCACCTTTGAAATACAGCATGAACTCTCTGAATCATGTTGCATATGTACACTGAATTTTATGAGCTCGCCACATAATCCACATTGAAAATTGCGTCGCGGTTTGAAGCTTTTATGATTCTGAAGTGAAAGACAGATTCAACAAGAGGCGAAATAAACTAGAAAACCGTCACACAATATGAAGACAAAGGAAGACACTCGAGCACGACAGATGAATGTGTGTTCTATGTTTTACATTTCAGTGAATTCACATCAATCATCTGAGTGCCCATCTTCTGATGTAATTCAATTTAAGTTCGTATGAAATATTCATTTGTCTGGTCGAAATATTTACCGGAAGTTCAACTTCGAATCAATTTGTGTGACAAATTTCTCTTCTCTCCCTCTCTCTGTTTAAACATTGGGTCGATTAATCGTTGTATACACCAATTGGCAATTTCATCCTTGGCCATTTTCCATGGTACGTAGCACACACATATATGGACGTCGAGAGTGTTTGCCGCATTGGCAAATTGCCTTCATCGTGAACATTTTGGTATATACATCGATACAGAAATTACAAATGGCGTCACATCAGTAATTGCTACTTCCAGTTTGCCCTGTTTCTGCCACTCTCATCGAAAAATATTCCCCCATTGCTTGATTGGCGGTATAGTCCGGTATGAATTCCCCCAGTGTAATTCAGTTCAGCTGGCGTCTGATCACACTTTCAACTCTTATTAATTTTCAATCCAAAACAATGAACTCTCCAACTGTCATTCTTTTTGATCTCCGTTTTTTTCTTCATAATGGACAATATCTACTAATTGCATATTTTATGTTTACAACTAGGCAGAAAGCGCGAACTTTGTGGTCACCAATCTCGACACATAAATTTCGATACGTCTACGAAAATTTGAGAATAGAAAGTTGGTAATCAGGAATTAGTAGTTCCTTTCCAAGATCAAATTTCTTCTCGAGAAATATAAGAAGATTTTTTTGAATATTTGTTCCATCCACAGAAATTTTACCGAAAATTATTCTACCCCGATTTTTCAAAAGAGCCGAAGTAACGTTACACGAATTTCATCTCCTTTGATTCTGTCGGAATAAACATCGACAAAATATATTCTTGACTACTAAGATCAGCCAATAAAGAGCAGATTGTCATTCCAATACGACTTTAAAGATCAGACTATAAACGAACACCAAATGAGTTCTACTAATGATTTTTATTGTCATTCAACAGATCGAATTTATATATAGCGCTCATTCACGTCTCATTAGTGAGAAAATTAGCACATTATGAACTAAACATTTATTACCGACATGCATGAACAAAGAAAGAATAAGAGAACACTCAACCAAACGACATACCGTTTCGTATAACAATCCAAACATTCTTTCCATACTGCCAAGTGCAATTACGCTGAGCTTTCCATAAATATTTAATTCCATAGAAAATATAAAAAAAAACATCAACATCAAACGCACATTCCGATGTTTCATCAACGAAATTTCAATCGGCTTATACTATTCTTACAACACATCAGCTCATATATAAATATATCCATTAAATGACGACACTTTTATCAGACTTACTATTTTATACAACTCTCAACACTTTATGTTCAGCCGACGTGGGTCTAAAAGCCTATATAGCAAAAAAGTGTATACAACTCTTTTCACATTCATTTATTTATTTGTTTGTTTTTTTCTTCTCGTCGGGTCGATAATGCTCATCGCACTTGCGAGTTCTGTTATCGTTGGCGCGCATCTGCCACCGGTTGCGTCATCGCTGATTCATGCAGGAAGGTTTTAAACATGTATATGTATCTACACAGGTTATGAGAGTGGCCGGTGGGCAGGTGAAAGGTGTGAAAGGTCTCTCGGAGAACGGTATGAAATGGGAGAGAAATGACAAAGGCAACAAAAAAGAACATCATTGCGTTCTCATGCTAACATACAAATTATAAAAAACCTTCAGAATGATATATCATTGGTGATTGTCGGGTTACAAATCTATAAATTATAGCTTACGGATCTCACAAGTTCGTTTACATCTATAAGCTTACATAGACATTATCGTTATGCGTATGGGAGAAAGGGTTCCTGCGAAATCACATAAATTTAATAGTCGTTTTCAGCATTTGTAGTGGAATATAAAATTATCTCAATTCAGGTGGCATATTTCAAGGTCCATTCCGATCTAAAAATACTCCCGATTCGCGCACATTCGTAGGAGATTCAAATTTTGAATATTTGCTTGGAATTTAATTCATATTTTCATATTCAAGTTTTCAAAGTCGAGACTCTTCGAATTATTTCACATTTTACAATGATATTAGAATTGCTTTTTTCTCCGTTTATGTACAAGATGTGCAAAAATAAAGATGTCCAATTGCATATTTATGAATGATGAAGCACCATGCATGTATTGGCCGTTTGTTTTTGAAGTATCTGCCTCCTTGACAAACAGGAAAAGAAACTCATTCATCTCAAGCATGTATAATTAATTACATACATAATTAATGAAAATGAAAAACAGCATTGAAGTAGCAGCCGATTAATTCAAAACCATCGATATAGATATACATTCAACTATTTCACATATATCTAATCATCTTTATTAATAACCGCAATTATTGTACACTTGTCTCATATTAATTCCACATTTAGCATATGACTAATTTCGTATGTTAACCATTTGACATTACAACTGCAAAGACTATGCACCGTTTGCTCCTCGATCAACGTAGGTGGGTTTTCTCTTGTCATTAGTATCGATGCATCGCGAAACACGCAGACATATGAGCAAAGAGGTGAACCAGGAGAATGAAAAGGTGGATAAGTAGACGAAGGGAACAGAAAAAGATAAAGAGAGGTAAAAGTTGTTAGTTATGTCGGTGCGCACTATGGTGAGTCAGCCTTTATATACCTTTGACTCTCTTTTGCAAGTTGCAAGTACATACTATCGTAGAGTATAAAGGAATGTGTTGCACGCGCGTTCGCGCGCACGCCCTGCTTTGCGATTGCCTATCGTGAACCCTCTCTCATTGCTCATTCTATAAATAATACTAAACATGTGTGTATATAAACGTTCTCAGTGAGAGTCTAATGATATATACAATTAGGTAGCTGAACTCAGGAAGAAAGAATCATTTGAATTGAATGCAATGAATTTGATTCAACCTGATTTCATCATTAGGAATATTTTATGGAGAGAATTCAAGTGGGAAAACGTGGTCATTTGTAATGAGAATCAAAAATTATTCTGATAATTTTTTCATCGTAGTTCGGTGAAAATTAATGGATAAATGTGAATTAGGGTAGAGTGAGGGATTGAGAAATTATTTTCTTTTCTGAGAGAGTGTGTTTATATTCTTCGTTGGTCGTAATTTCTTGTACAAATCTCTTATAGGTTGCATTGATAAATTATCTCAGTGCGTCCTTGAATTTATTATTATTGATTGCGCGCACAATAAAATATATGCAACTTCTTGAGTTTACATTTCGTAGAAATTTATATTTATGAGTATATTTATTTATAACGTCTGTTGTGTGTTTGCATTTGACTGCAAATGATCGGATTGCAAAGTGTCGGAAGTATACCCCAGCAGAAATTCAAACCATGAAATTCGAAGCGCGTTCATCACTCACGTTTCTCTCATCGCCGGCAACATCATGTGGGATTTTGTGAATATACAGTTTGTATCCAGATATATTCTGCTCTTCATCATGTGTGAGCGCACGTATTTGCGTAAGAGACACAGTGCGTTTACCAACATTATCAAGTTTATTTTGAGTGTACGTCGTCGTCTTTGACGTCGTCATTATGGTTTAAGTATTTGGGCCAAAGCTACTGCATCAGAATCCGGAACAGAGAGGCTATACAACAGAATAGACGTCTCGTCAATTCATGTGATTCATCGGTATTTGTTGAGAAAAGTTTGCCTTCTGCACTGACGAGGACGTTTAACTTTTTCAGTAGACAATTCATGTGTCGCGGGAAACGCCAATTAGATTTTCTTAGTTCGTCAGTGCGACCACTTTCTCGTACCGGAATTGTGAATGAAAATTGATGAGGCATTCAATATGAAATACACATTTAATGAGTACAACATTTTTTAATTTTCCCAAACATTTCTCTGATGATTTATTGTTTATAGAGTCTCGAGAGAATAATATTCATGACAAGTGATGTTCTTTCTTACTTTCCATCCTTCAGTGAGTCTGCATCAAATCCCAACCACAACGGTGAAATTTGAAGCTGAAAAATGAGAATGTTGTTCCTTCGGGCGATGTGATTATTTTAACAATGTTGAAAATACTGTTGTAAAATATCCGAATTCGAACCCGGAATGTCTGAAATGAATTCACAATTAGTGTCTCATTTTCTAATCGTTGATATTATATCAACATAAGAATCCTTGTTGAAAAATCACAATAATACAATAATAGTTCGAAAGAATTAATAGCTCAGCAGAGAACGAACAACTGAAAAAATTGCAATGAAATAATGAATGACTTCCATCACTTGATTCGGTACTGCGATTCGAGTTGTATAATTTATTTAAGCATCTTAAGGGGCACGAGTCCTCATAATCCTACTGTTGTTCCGAACCAGCTATGTCAATTTTCTATCTAGTCTCTGTAGAACATTATCCCAAAAGTCAAATTCCTTTTCAATTCTATTACATTTTATTGCATATTCAAAATCTCATTCTTGAAATTGTTAGCAGTAATTGATAGAAGCAGATTGTCAATCCCTTGGTGGATATTTCATCCCAACCATCAAATGTTACTTAGGAAGGTGCTGCATCTCTAAAAATTGTATCACATCACATTTAATAGAATGGAGATTGTTTTCACATGATGAATATCATCTGTTTCTTGATCCGTCTAACATGAGTTTCCCTGATCCACATCATTACCCTGTTCTCTTTCATCCCTTCTCTCTACCCAAGGCTTCCTCTTCCCTCAGAGAATGCGATGAGTATCTTTCAAACAAAGACGATGCAAGAAGAATATATACATATACATAAAAAAAGGGGTTGAGTGGTGTCTATATACATACATACACACAAACGTGTTACGACACGCGCAAAGGGAGAAAAGAAACTCTTGACAAGACGCTAAGAGATGTCTTGAGACACCTGAAATCCGAGAGGACAACCAACCACTCTGGCATTATTAATATTAGACCTTTGAGGTAGTATATAAAATGGTTATATGAAAATTTCATATAGGAAGATGTAGAAGGAGTGAATACAACGTGCAGAAGTTGAAGTAAAAATCGAAAGAAGGGATAACGATAAAATTTGAGCTCGAATATCATTCGGAATTCCACCTACTCGTGCGACCATGTCAATCTACCTGGATCATCTTCTTGCTCTCACATATATAAAACCTACAGATTCATTTCTCCCCCAACATATGAAAAGTAGATTGTCCATACGAATAAAGCAATTATATCAGCATGATCCTACCCACCATATCGTAGTGATGAATGAACTCTCTCCAAACTCTATCCCATTTTTAATTCTCTGTATTATTTTCCCATTTCTTTAATGGAATCCCGCCATGTTCATGAGATTCTATCCGCGACTAAGAAGCAAATTAATAGATGCTAATTCCACTAATCCCATTAGAGCTCTTATAGATCTTCCAACCTTGCACAATCTATCGTCTATGTGAGCGTTAACATATATAAAACCACTTGAAAAAAAAAAAAAAAAATATTCTTCCAAATAAAAAAAAAATTTTTCCCATTTGTATTTTTTCACATACCTCGCGAACTAAAAATGACACGACAGATCATCTCCACTTGTATTCTCATTCTTTGATGAATGCCTCCCATGGGATTCGTATGATGCACAGATATCTCCAAGAAAAAATGATGATAATAACGAAAAAAAAAAATATATTTATGTTATCATCGTATTTCACCTGACTTGACAGTTTTCTCAACACTCACTACAACATTTATAACTCCAATTAATTCCTCTTTCTTCTTTTCTTTCTTCATTTTTACACTTACACTCAATATATATACATATTTTGAGTGTGTATGTAAGCAAGTGGAACAAGTAAGATTATCTGTTATCGCGCAAACGTCAGGTCATATACATAAGAAACTCGTTGTCATAAAAACGAGCACAAGTAAAAAACCAAAGTGATAAAAGCTCTAACGCATACCAGAAAAATTTTATTGGGTAACATTCGTAATTAATACATAGAAGTCTTAAACTCTCTAGTCCCATTTTTATGTTTTTTTTTTTTTTTTTCAATTTCATTTTTCTTCTTCTTTTTTCTCAGTTATCTGAACATAACTCGGGCGTACGTGATCGAGATTTTTGTGCCAAACATTTGAAACAAAGTGAGTATAATAGATGAAGTATAAAGATTTCTTCACAGGATTAAACCCTGATGGGAACCGACTAGAATTTTAGTATGAAAGATACCAGTTTTATTTCAACCAAAGAGGACAACAACGACCACAACGAGATTATGATCGTTATGGGGTCACACCACAGCGGGAAACACACAACCAATCGTGGGACACTATCTTTTTTGCCTTTGTGTCACGTATGGTTCAAGGGCCCCACACACATCGCTGTGATGTTACAATAGATCTCTCATCGTAACACAGTGCTAATGTTAACAATTGTTGAACGGTATTTTTTCTCGACGAAACACGCACAATCATCAAATGCATCTTCATCATTTTGATTTATTTAATTTATCTCGCTCTTTCTTCCCAACTTCTACTCCTTGGCATTTGTGTTACCTCATTGTGTATACACACACGTATACATGTGTAGAAGTAATACCGTTTCCACTCTACTGTTTCCAACAATGTGCGTACATATTCTGAGAATAATTTCACTGTGAGTGTATACACACGTATAACCCTTCATCCTGTCGCTGCCTGTTCCCCAACATGTTTGCTAATGTGTTACAGTCAGATTCGTATCTCTCTGGTTGTAGTGCATCCGTTACACGCGCAACACAAGACATCGTGTAGTTAATATGCATGGCGAGAAATTCATTTGCATTGTCCACTGACTGACGTATCCAGAGCTATTTATATATTATTTGATATATTGTTAGATAGAGATGTGATTTCTATCGAATCAGCTAAATTTCGTTGTTGGCCGATCATGAACGTGAAAGGAGTTGTCGCAGCTTCTGAATTCGGCTCAGCTTTTCCCGCTTTTGTTTTATAACTCATAAATAGACTTCAATTGATATAAATTCATTCATGAGAATAACCTTAATTTTTTACATCAAAGTTTATAATGCTGTGTAGGAACTGTGGTGTTCATGTAAGACGTTACGAATAGATAATTCTCCGAGAAAGAAGTTGATTCCTCAACCCCGGAAAATATTACATCGGAGAGCGTATAAGAAGATGTTGTACAAGATGAGAGTCTGTTTCATGGGTTTCATGAGGCAAAGATTCATGAAAGTTATTAATTCCTAGAAGCTTCAAATGAGAATAACTTCTCAATAATTCTGCTCCAATATTTTCCAAAGTTTACTACATGGCAGTTTCATTTTTAAGTATTAATAAAAATAATTTACTAGTAGTTATAAAAGTATTATTGTTTCATTTATTTTTATTGTCCGTTCGACTTTTATTGGAAGTATATTGGGAGATATGGCGCCTTATTCCGTTATCCATATGCCAAAAGTCTTGTGGGAAATCTTGAAAGGATTCACCGCAACTTTATGTACGCACAGCGTGAATTGCTGTACTCTAGGGAGGATGGTAAGGGAACTTAGATCTACGGATTATATATAAAAGTCTTATGGTTGGTAATTTTGCCTCTTGGAGTGTGACCTAGAAGGAAAATTTGCATTGCAAAATTCCTAACAACTCCAATGTTACAGTACGAATCTCAGCCATTTCCATTTTTTGACAATCTATATTCTAGTGTATGGAAATGAAAGCACAAAAGTACACACATTGCACGTCGCATCAGATATCACATCCGTTTCATATGATATCTCGATACTTACTAAATCCCGAATCGGAAAATTGTCATTCTTGCTGGAAAGATCTTCAGCAACGTGGACATTTATCAATTTGAGTGATTCTAGCCTGCTCTCGGCATATTTTCTGATTTTTTATGGGATCGAGTTAAGTGAAAACATCATGTTCATTCCGTGCAGTAATTTTATTGAAGATTTGACGTAATGCAATTCATTGAGGGAGTAAGAAAGCTAGAGGAAGGCATCAAATTGAACAATTTGATGATACATTCATCGTTGCATAATGATCCTGAAAATGCACCGAAATTAACGTATAATGAATTTGTGACGTTATCATTACAAATTATCATGAAGTTATTGATTGACCCAAATATTTGAAGTACTTGGAATAGATTCTGGCATCATTAATGCGATAATGGAAAAGACGTTCACTATTTTGTAATTTGCATTGTGCCAGGTTGAACTGAACTTTCAGACTGTAAAATTTTCCGCAGTCTCCAATTGGCGAAAATAAACTTTAATTATACTTCAATACCATTTTTCTTCAACTCACAATTGTTCCTGATGAATTCTCATTCTCCTCTCTGTATCTTATCTGGGTGAAAAAAAAACTTAAATTTCAACAACACATAACTTTCATGAAATTGAAAAAAATTAAATCACTCAGAGAAAACAAATCAGAATCGCGTCTATGAGGAACTGAAGAAAATAACAAAGTTATAAACTCGAACATGTCTATAGACATGAAAAAAAAAAAACTTATGCATTTAGCCAATAAAACAAATGAAAAACGACAACCCACTTCGTCATCACACTCACATCAAATAGATTGTGCCTCAGAATTAATGAAATAGCGAGAAAATCAATCGAGTGATGCAACGCCGAGGACAGTTTGTCGATTCTACCCCAATTCAACCACCAACTCTTAATCAATCCGAAACATTAAAAATACATTTGCCTAACTATTTCAGAACGTCTTGTTCACTATAACTTTATCATCATCTCTATCTTATACAAAATAATAGACTTTATCTCATAATAAAACCGTAAATAATCGGAAAATGTCTTATTGTCAAGAGTTGTATGTTTTCTGTCTATATACAGGGATAGGAGTCTGAGGTAGGAATCGAAGCGGCGCAAGGTGCGCTGACCTATCGTGGCCTCCTGCCAGGCAACCGTGCTGCTCTGATGGGCGACACACAGAGAGCGTACCTTTGCGGTCACATCCTCACCATCAAGTGACTCACACTCAGCACCGCCACTACGCAATGTACCTATATTTTTCTAAAAATGCATTTATTGTAACAGATGAACGCGTGCGACTTGAAGAAATATGAATCCGTACACACAAACACACATAAACACACAGATGCATATAATTTATTCATACATATATGAAGTGGAGAGATAGAGTAATAGTTTGTGTGGTCTTTAAACTTCACTCCCCCACCGGTGTGATGTCACTCCCCCTCTTGTGGCGTCGTTAATGTCTTTTTATGAGCCCGGTTCAGGAACGACCGGTCTCCTCTATACATGTCGACGCACTCACGCCGGCATTCAAGACCAAGAGTGCGGATATCAACACAGTAAGTGTATACATGTGGAAATATTGCATGTGAGAGGCCAATTTTTGTTTTTATATTTCCGGGAGTATTTTTATTTATTCACTATTGAGTTTTTAATGTTAAGGTTATTATATACACGACAATTGTGTGGACTTTCACAAAAGAAGCCAGAAGGTGTGTCATAAATAATACTCATCATGTATATCATACATTGTGATGGGTGCTATCGTTAAAAAGGAATTAAAGAAAAACTAATGGTCAAAATTATACTCGTGGGATTCTTTTTATAGGCATATCAGAGCCGAAAAGATTATTTTTTTTCTCACTTTTTTTCTACGTTGTTCATCTGAAATATCACACTGTGATGCTGTGTGTATAATTACTCAATTAGCCCACTTTCCGGTCAATTATAAACGGTGAATTTATTCAATGCCGGAATTAAAAGAGGTGGCGGATGTTATAGGTAAAGAAGAAGGGAGACGGAAAGAAAAAGGGACTGGAAATAAAAATCGCGGCCACCTGCTTCACGCGCGACGATTTAATTATTATGCATATGCTCTCTCAAAGACTTTCTCTGTATAAACATATATGCATTGGCGCGACGAATCGCGCGAACACGCTTGCACACGTAGTGTAAGTCGAGAAGCGCTCGTGATTCTCAACGTGATTATCATGTCGTTGCCACGCTGACTCGACGATGTGTGGATGTGCGCTCGCTGTTTCATATGATGATGTGAACCTATTTTCCCGGGACAACGGCATGCACTGACAAACATATATACCTTCACACCATGCGCGAAAGTGCAGCCAACTCGAACATATTTCAGACTGTGGCACATTGCTAAATCTTATATACATATGCCGTGTTGTATGCCAATAAATTAATGGAGATGGAAACACCGATGTGTTATATGTGGATAACGTTAGTTTATTTTGTTTCGTTATAAGACGAAACTAGGCCGCATTCAGACGTTTCACCATACATCCAGTATGTTGATGATGTTTAGAAATGAAATTAAATTTAGGGAAACGCTTGGGTCGTTTATGGTTTGAATGATAATTCGACGCATCTCTTATTGCTCACGATTTGGAAATGGGTCACATTATGCAATAAATGTTCAATGATAAATATCTAGTCATCAGGAAATTAGGTTCAAAATTAAACATTCGATTCCTTTTTTTCGTAACGCAATAAAATATTTAGCATATAGAGACGGTGTCGTTACTTGGAAGTTTGAAGATTAATGGTAGGAAAAATTATTTGTTATTGTATCATCTACTTTGTCCACGAATTTATTGCTTTGTTGACAACTCTGCTTTCGCTTAATCCCGAACGATGGATGATAGATGACGGAATGTGAGATGTTGATGTACATTCTATCCTATTTATCAACAGAAAGAGCTCCGTAACAAAATTCGATATTTTCGAAATTCCATGACAGTAAAATACATAAAATGTCATGAATTTCTAATCTTCCTCACGCAATTCAACATTTCTCGAGCACATGCCAGATAATATTTTCATTTGGCGTATCACATTCGAATAGAATTTATTTATATATCATGAGTTCAATTCATAACGTCTGAGCACTAATCAAATTCCGCGCATCCGACAGGCGAAATTTTGTCCATTGTCCTGTTATTCTTTTGGAATTTTACTCGATATTCATCGTTCACATATTCCGAAGCATTTATTCTTACTCCTTGCATATTTGAACCCATTTGAAAAGAAATATTCGAGCACCTGCTCTTCAATAAAGTCGAACATCATATCTTTGTTGTCTTTCTATCGATTTACAACTCCCCATCATGTTTTGTGATATATTGGACGATGAATTATGCGTACGACAGTAAAATTTATACTATGGTTTCTACAAGAAAAATTGACATATTTATCCAGCGGAATACATAGAACATTCAAGAGTCGTATTGCGATTTTTTCACTGCATTGAGAATACAAGAAAATTATTGCGTCGATATTCAACATAAGTGAGAAGCTCACACATTATTGTCGCAACAACAGAATAACCGTATGTTATACGCATTCATTTTTAACATTTTTTTGCTCCGTCTAAGAGTATTTGCATCAGTTTGATGTTCAACGAAAGAATAAAAATCATGAATATATAAGATGAACTCACTACAGTTGGAAAAGTTGACACATGATTAGTTATTCTTGATTGATATCAACGACGATATATTGCATCGAGATTTCGGGTTTTCATTTCCACTATTCACTAAATTGTTGATAGTCATCAAATACCAATGAGACTCTTCACGAATTTAGCATTCAACATTAACATTTTCATCATTGCGCAGATCATTTTCTCTCCTATTCGAATGATCGTCATCGTTTCAAGTTCATCAATCGCGTCAATTTTTCAATGACCTCAATTCGTTCCGATAAATTTTGTAATACCTGCAGATGCTGAAGTAAAATTCTCACGCCCCCATATGATGACGATTTTTCATCTACAGAATATTGAAAAACACAAAAAGAAATTCAATTATGGGAAAGATAATTTATATACTACGATATAATGATGACGAAAATACGGAAAAGATGGGCATGTACAATTATATCCATACACATATGGAGGTGTAACAGCTGGTGGTGTTACCACACGCGGAGCGTGACTCCTTTTTCTTGGGTCGTGCGGGTTCTTAGCTCTCTGTTTGTGCGCGGTAGCAGAAATCTCGCGTTGTTAAAGGCACTTGCTTGTACGAAGCACCCGCATAAAATATGCCATGGCGCATATTATAACTGTATACACACAAATACCGCGTGCGTGTAAAACGTTCAGTGCAACATTTTCACTGTCATCTCTTTTGTCATCATTATTTCTTAGTTATCTTCTCTGTATATTTCCAAACTTTCTATATACGGTTATTAAACAACATATTTTATCTCATCATATTTGTTTTCATAAAGCTCTCATTTGTAATTCTCTTTTGCACGTTCGTTCAATTCACATACAAGCATGCGCACGTTCACGCACACATACACGTGCATCGTGTTGTCGGAATAACTTTGAAGACGACGAGGCGACATACTATACACTCAAGTGAATTGCTGCGAAAAATATATATATCCCGTGCGCGCAAGCTTTGATAAATTGTTGAGAGATTTTTCTTTTCAAGAGATGCGCGGAAAAAAAGGGGGATGGCACGAACGGGTGAGAAGTTGAGAGTGTTCGTCGACTGTTCCCGGAAGACTCATTAAGTGAAAAGATCTCTACAGTACATATAAAAAAAAGAAAATAGGAAATAAAGTTTTAAGAGAGGAAAAAATGAGAAAAATGACTAGGGCGTCTTGGCGTAAAGTTCTGATTAACGCGACCGTATGACCACTCGGCAATAGAAGTATTTGCTACATCCCTTCCCCTTGCAGTTGTGATCTTTCATTTATTCGTTTTATTCTGGTTCCATTCCAACTACTTCTCGTTCATCTTCTTCTTTTCTTTTTTTTTTCTTGTTTTCATGTTATGGCGAAGCTGCAATTTTTGTCTCAATATTGTCAATTGTAAAAGGAGAATTGTCCTCAAAATTTGTCAGTGTAATTTTGCGATGTTCCAACATTCTAAATATATTGCAATATCATTTCATCAAAAATTTTTCATGTTCAGTGTTAACTGATGTCGAGAGATGTACTCAGTCCTGAATTTCCGAATCAAATCGGAATCTGATTTGATTCATGAAATCGTCGATTCGAATCAACAAAATGGCAATTTACGATCATCAAAACTATGTATAATCACCGTTTAGACCAACGTGAATAAATGTTCCACGACATTGGTGACCAATTGGTTCTTCAATGGTATTTGTTATACACGAGCGAAATAATACAATATGTTTGATTACAAATCAGATTTACATGCACCAAAAGTAACAGAGGAAAATGGTGTCACAATCGTGGTGAAATTTATAGAAAAAATTATATCCATCGAGAAAAATATCTCATCAGAATCTGCAGCTTTTAGAAAATTTGTCAGTATCTTTAAGGACTTGGAGCTACGCGATTCCATCATGTTGACGATACAATTCTCAACTAAGTATTAAACAAAAACGAAGATCCAATTGTCAATCTAGAATGAAGCTGATGACTGTTGTTGATATGAATGTAACCATCAACAGATAATTCATTCAGAAAAATATGCATCACATCTAACCGCAATTCTTTATTCCTGAGTCGTCTTCTCCTGGTTGTGCTTTCTGTTCTACTTCCAAGTTCCATTGCACGGTGACTTTCGGGAAGCGTTGCGTCGTCTATTCCGGGTTTACTTAGAAATAACTACCTTGACACACCCGGCGTCCACACACCGGGTGTATAAATACCCAAAAGCGTGGGCATGTCAAGCAAAAAGCTTCTGTTACTTCATTTTTCAATCTCTATTTGCCTGCATTCTAATTGCCAATGGTAAGAGAACTGCGTGAGTGTGTGAAATGGAATGCGCTCCGGCACAAACCATTCTTGAGATGTCATCCTTTCAAAATATGAAACAGACGGCGTCGGCACATCAACCGAATGTAATTGCTCACTCGTTTCTCTTCGTCATTTTCTTCGCGCTGCTTTATTTTCATGGTTCACTATATCTCATGTCTTTGCCTCCGTATACATGCAAACATCAAGAAAGGAAAATTCTTTCAAAGGTGCTAATACAACGGAAATAATAAAAAGGATATAATAATAAAAGAATTTCACTCCTAAGTATCTAAGCATTAAAAATGACGACGGTCGTTGCGACTACAGTCGGGCAATAAAAACACCCGAGAGTCGAAAGCGTCGACTCTTATGCTGATAGGTTTTATACTACCGTGATTTTACGACCGGCGATTGCACCGATTCCATCGCCGATATAGAAGCCACATATATAATGTTATTTTCTCGTTCTCTTTCTCTTCCTTTTCAAATATTATCCAAGACTTATATTGTATTATGTTGAATATAAATTGCGATTGTGCGAATCGTGGAAGGACTGAAGGTCGTGAAGATTATCGTGTTCACGTCGTAAGACTTACTGTGCAAATATTTGTACCTGATATACAAAAATTACAATGCGGAAATATTTGAGATGAAAGCCATCAAACTGCCTTCATAAGTTCTACTTTATAATCTCAAACAATATCCTTGTTACCTGTTTTCTTCTACTTCGACATTTTCTCTTCATGCTATGTAATTCTTTTATATTATGTAATTGAATTTTCTTTTTTTCCGCAAGATTTATTTTTTGGTTGAATATTAACAGGTCAAATACTGCAATAAAAATCAATGAACTGATATTGTCACTATTTTTCGCATGAATAACTAATTGGGAATTTCGCAACGTTCCTACTCAGGAGAATTTTATTATTCTCATTGTGGGTTCAAACTTTGTATAGAAACTGATTGATTTGGCATTATTATTGAATTCCTTTTTTTGTTTCTTCGAAATTGATTCGAGGATGAGATCATGTCAGCTCTGATTTTCGACCATGCGAACAGATGGCTTTTCGATCATATCAATTCATATAAATACAAATATAGTATGTAAAAAGCAATTCAACTATGCCGAAAAATCCGACATCAAAAAAATTGTTGAATCAGTATGTACGAAAACCATACGAGTGTCTTAATTCGAAAGCATTCTCAGACTTCAAAACTTACTGCACAAAGTGCTGACTTGACACTGGAAATCAAATGCTCTTGAGCGAAAAAAAGATATTTTTATCTGGAAAACGAAAGACATTGCGAAATTGATTCGAACTTCAATTCTGAACTGAGTTCTCAGTAGTTTTTTTCGAGACTTCTTTGAAAAGAGCCTGAGCATGAAGTGTGTTCCTTTCAATGATCAGTTCATCATGTTGGAAGGTGAATGGACCCAAAATTATGAGGAATCGCAGGTGATAATAAATCTCGAACGTATATCATAACATTATCCTTGTATTTGTAATTATTCTATTTCTGAATCGAGAAATAAATTTACTCTACGTTAAAGAGTACTTTTACTTAAGTGAAATGATTCCTTGTTGAGCGATACAAATCACCACTGATGATACACACGACACTATAATTATACATTGTACAGATGAAACTGTAAGTCGTGAAATAATTTGATTCCTTATCCGAGTTTTCACGTTTAGAGTCGTTGCTAAAAAAAAATCTACACTTCCTCAGTGATATTCCACGAAGACTGCGATGTATTATATACACATATATCTGAAGATACGATGGTGAAAAAGCGGTACATTCCCGTTACGGCGACATACAACAGACACGTGCAGAGCCCACAGCGTCAGAGTAGTCACCATCAACAGCAGCACCGTCACCGCCAACCAACAGCAGCAGCTCAAAGGCATTTTAAGGCGCGGTGGCAACAAATTCAAGTTCACAAGCAGCTACGGAGCCATCAAGTCTACCACATTCGAATATTACGGTGAGTATATTGAATGGGATTCGTGCCGGAAAATAAAAACGCAACAAATAATGATAAAAAACCAACGAGTGGTGAAAGTGACGAGTTCAGACAAAAGAAGAATATATCTCAGCCATTATAAAATCTGGTTTGGTTGAAAGGCGAAGCCATTTAATGGGACTCGATTAAATCCGCCATTCGCTTCGCAGAGTGAGGATATTTTGTGACAACACTGCCAACGACAATAAATATATTTACTCAATGCAGTCCACGGCACAGCACAGTATGTTGTTAGAAGATGTGGGGACCACCGTGCTGAAGAGATAGCTGCAAGGAATGCGAGCGAGGCGAAGCAGAGAAAGAAAAGATGTATGTGTATAAAAGATAGAAAGAAACGATGAAGATGAGGTAGAAGAAGGGAATGAAGAAGAAATATATACGTGTTGGTAGCCGGTGATGTACGAATCGCGATCGAGACGCAACTCACGAGGATCCCTCCGAGGACGCCGACCTGTCTGCCAAGAAGAGACTTCCCGCCTCGGGAGCGATATATACCTCTTCGCAGCTGCTCCATCCGTCGTCGTCATCATCATCATCATCATCATTATCATCATCATCAAAATTATCATCCTCAGTATGATCATTATCAGTATCGGTATCAGTGTCATCATCGTTATCATCTCTATCAGCATCATAGTCATTATCCTCATGATCATTATCGCATGAAGTCAATCTTCCTTCTTCACTACCCAATGCACAAAAGCAGCATGAGAACAACGGGATGTTTCAGTTGAGATGATGTCACAGCGTGAGAATGTATTTATACAATTTGGAAATAATGATATGTTGTCTAAGTTAATCACTGTATTCGTGAGAAATTGAGTTTGATGAATGATTTTATTCACAGGTAAAGTGGAACTGAAATGGGTAGACTTCTGAATGAATTGGACAAAAACTGTGGAGGAACCGTAACCTCGACCTCGGAAGTAGTGTGTGATGTCAAAAACAGGCCCTCGATTTTCCCTCGAGTCTATATTTATGGGGGATGTGTGACGAATTGAACAGAAAAACACATCTGGCACTTCTAATAAATAAATTAGATTTGGCAGATCATTGAAACCATATGGTATCAGTTTCAATACATAGAACAATTACTTCTAGATTTTGAACAAATTAGTATGTTGTCTGTTGATAAGATATCCATTGACATTAATGTTTCGTCGAAGGACATAGAAATTCTTTTCAAACATCATAATGATAATTCACTTCAGGAAATGACAATTTTCAACCTCCTACTTTCCACCATGAACCACTCTGGTGCAATGTTTTTGTTTTGGTTTAACGATGTTAGTACCAATTCTATCAAATCGATATTATTATCCGAACCAGCGATACATATAACATAATGTAAAGACAGAAAAATACAATGTTATTCAATTGCCTTGTATATTGATAAGCAGTCGATCAAGTGCATGTTCGGACAGGTATCAATACTCCATTTGGATCTGTATATTTTACATATAAAACCCTGCCATTGCTGATGTCGCATCATGGGATATCAGATCGTATATATTGACTTCATAATACTCCTGTATGTTGCCAAGGTTCCTCTCGTCGTCATTCCACTGCATCGGATATGTGGGGCAAACATCTATTCAGCGATCAATACATTCTCCGTCCATCCCATTCATACTCTTACGTACACAAAGTTCTTGATGATGAACCATCAAATAAATAAGTTCAACATCATATCTGAGAATCATTTCGTTGCATAAATCATTCCTGGCGATTCTCATCGTCTCTCATTAAACTTCTAATTGGATAGACGATCAGTGCAACATATATTTTGACGATAACCCTGATACTCTGGATATTTATCCTAACGACTGCAGTTGATGAATATAACAGAGCATTATGTAGAGCAGAATCCATTGTGTTCGATATCAGTATGTTATGGGACACAGTTGGGGCATATATCTATCAGTGAATCCTATCGATGTTGATGCAGCAATAAAATAGATGAAGGTACAATTTACATTGATCTATAAATTGTGGCAGTTATGTACACAATGAGATATTGGTTCTCATGTTGAATATAATTTGTGTATTGATTCAAGTGGGTTGGTGAATGGCGAGATTGATATTTGTGTTGTGGAAGCTTGTTGCTAGGCTGGCATAACAACTAGGCAATATTCGAAATTTCATTTCAATGCAGCCTAATGCAGCAATGATGTCTACATTGTTCACGTTTGCATGAATCACCGTTAATTTTTCTATATTCCATCAGATGTGTATTCATGAATATGATAACGTGATGTTCTGTGGAAGTTTTACAGTTATATTTAGGGATACTCTATTCAAATAATCTGTGAATGAAAATTAGGGAATGGATTCTTTTGTGATGCACGTGACAGTTCAATATTTTATAAAATGTATCGATGTATTCACTGAAGAGCGCGAAAATGATAAAAAACGTGAATGGTCGACTTCCGGTGATTCATATCAATGTTCATCCATATCATGACAAGAATGAGATACTTCATGCTATTCCAATGGGAATTCACAAATTGTCATTGTATTGTATTCAGTTTTTTTTTTTCACGATATGTTGTGTACGTAACGTTCGAACGCATCTGGAATATCGTAAATATTGTCAGGTGCAGGAGATAGGATTTCAGAGATTCGTTTCAATGCTCTCAAATGCATGTTATATTGTATCACGTTCTGTGATATAATTTTTACCATTCTTCAATTGATGCCATTTTATATTCGAGAGGTTTTTTAGTTCCACTGGCATTTCATCGTTGTAATTCCCACATCATTTCGTCGATACTCCATCGATTACCAAAGTCCTTTTCATAATCCTTCGGAGTATTCTTAACAGTTCAAATATTGATCTAGATTAAATTATTCTAAAAATCATTAGACGTGGGATTCATCGATTGATCGAATCTTGGTATGTCCATTTACAGCTCTGAACTGTTTCAGCGTAACTCGAATGAATCTCAATATTTGTTTTGTGATCATTCGGAATGGAAATGGAGCAATTATAACTAGGATGGACATTTCGTCATCACAACTCAATATTTAAACTTTCAGAGTTCAATATTTTAACAAATATTAGTGCTGACGTATAACTTTTTTTTCAGATATGAGATCAACTGTGTGAAATTATATTGAGGAAACACTTCTCGCTCATATCTTCTAACCAATTCCTTGATATATTTTTGGACCTTTTCTCCAATTATTTTGGTAACTGTGGCCAGGGCTATAAGGACAAACAGAGATAAAACTCTGAAGTTCACTCACTGTAATTTTATGGTTTGTACTAAGCTATAATAACTAAAACGTTGCAAATACTTCTACAAACATTTTTGGTGTTAGAAATTCCCAACTTGAACTATAAATTCTGAATTCGAAATGGAACATTCAGCTCCAACAACAAAAAATTTCTAAATATATACATTGACAGCGTGCAATATTTCAAATTTATTTGAAATAGTTTTAAGTTCAGAAGTTCGTAATTTAACGATTTGAATTAGTATTCCTTCAAAATTGATTCCAGAAAATTCCTCCACTTTGAGCGGAAGTTTTTTGAGCAACATCCAGTATAGGATTTTACCAAAAAAATTCTATCAGGAACTTTCAACGTGATTGTGTTGTCTTCACTCATCCATCATCGTTCATCTTGTAATTCTATTGAAATATGGAATATGTAGACATGCAAATTGTGGATATTGAATATACGGCAATGATGGTCGATCTATCATGCAGTAACAGTTGTCACAGCGCATTTGCTATCGAATGAACATAAACATGATGATGATATTCCCTCTGACATTGAACCACAGCATGACAGAATTTCTCAACCCCTATATGTACCTACAAATCGGCGGATTAAATAAAATCCCGCCCTTGATATATCGACAATGCAGTAGAAATAATTGAGGATAAAAGGTACAACTGAACGTGAGAGTGTGACGAAACTTAAATTGTTACGACCATTCAAAATTCATATGAACGACTTTACACAGTGTGTTTGCATGTGTGTTCGCCACTTGAGTTTGCACATATGGTGCCAATTTTGCCTTTGAATGACCGGCAGTTTTGATATTATACAGGCGCGACACTGAAGCACCGGCTGCTGAAGCAATCAAAAGAGAATAGACATCACATCTTTATGTGAATGTGAGACCAACCCGGGTGCTTCCTTCCATTGATGTTAATGTTTAGTTTGTCAGATGAATAGATGAATGAGTGAATATATGTCGGTGGCACATATACACCAAAATGAGAAAAAAAAACTCAGCGCCCATACAATAGAAAGGTCCGTACACGCATAAAGAGGATCATCCCACATGTGATGTTCTAAGAAAGTTTTTTTTTTTCAATTTTTCCTCTTCAGAATTCGAAATGTCAAGTCGCTGACTCTAGGTGTGAACTATAAAACTCAAGATTTTTAAATCCTCAATTGGTAGTAGCGTTTGGGATTAAATACAAGGTGCTACTATTAAAAAATTTTTGAAAGACGTGGAAAAAAGATTTCTCGAATTTTTTAACGGTTCGTCCCCTCAGTAAAACTTTAACGATGTAAACAAAAACTGATGAAATTGAGTATACACTGCTTAATGTACACGCATGAATAAATATTCTCGGATAAACATCAATTCATTCTATTGAGAAAAGAAGTTTCTTTATTCACACTGTTAATTTCGATTTTACAACACCTTGTTATTACACTTGAAGAAAATATTTATCATTTATGAATTGAGTATAAATTCTAGATTTGATTATGTTCAATAAGTTTCATCGGAATTAGAAGTTAGACCTTATTTTGCTGAAGATTGAACTGTACGACGAAATTTTGATTCATCAATTGTTGATGTAATCAGTTTGAAAATTAAAAATAGGAATTAGTGTCTTGCAGATAACTTTTGCAATACCAGCATAATGAACTGATAAGGAAATTTTTTATCTTCTATTTTCTTTTTCATACAAAGTGTGTCTTAAGATAGTTTCAACTGAGCGAGTGGAAACGATTATCATAATTAACCACTGGAAACACCACAGAGATATATTTAATGTGTATATGTGCAGTATGTATTAAATCTATTACGACTTGATGCTCCGCGGTTCGTTAGACATGGGAAAGCTCTTGGTAGTAATTAAGCAGCATCAAAACGTTGGATTACCCAGCGAATTACGATTAATCTGGTACTTCCGACGTTTATGACACGTTCTGGTCCCTCTTTATTATGAAGGAATAGCAAGAATTTGAATGAGAAGGGGGGAAAAACATTTTTATTGAAAGCTGGCTCACAACAAAACAATATATATCCATAATTTGTCCCGAATGAAATTGAGGATTGGTGCCATAGGTCTGATTAATGAAATTCAAAAGGTGTGAAAAGGCCTCGATATGAATAACGTCACATGATAAAACAGCAAAAACGAATTTCATCCATAGAACTCGATATGTTTTGAGGAAATTTTGAAGAAGTCGCTTGAAAAATTCGCGATCGATGGACTTAACCCACTTGAAGAAATTGTCACTTCAGAAATGCAATTCCATTTCCAGCACGTGTAGTCCAATCCTTGTTAGACATAGAATCAGAGCTAATGTCATGTTAATGTCTAATAGTCGATGATTATGTTCGCTTGAATAATTCACAAAAGTATTTGTTTGAATAAATTAAAAACCTGAACGAAATTTGCAAAGTTTTGATGAGAATTCCCTTCATTGAGAAGGCAGGAGAAGGAAAGAAGCAATCAAGACATAAAATTGTTGAAGCATTATAAGTCGTCTTTATTCTTCCAACCGCCCTTTTTCGTTCGGCAATTAAGTATTGAAGAAGTCACTCGAAAGTATTTGCTCCAATTACGGCCAACGCAGGATATAAGTTCAGTTTTATTGTTCAAATTCAATTAACCACGTCCTGAATTTTATTCCGGCCATTGTGTATATGTATACATAAATTGGGAGAGAAGCCGTCCCTACTTTCGGGTAGAATTTCAATCTAGTTTCGAATGTTAAGGGGTTGGTTCGTAACAATTTCTACACAGTTGAGAAGGTTTCACATATATATATTTGTGTGTGATAGTAGGTCACTGGAATACACGGTGTTGTAAGCAAGAAAGAGGTGGCAAATAGTGTATCTAAAATTCTATACATGTGTACATGTATGTGGCAAAGTTGGGTGAAGCTAGGTAGGACAACCGCAAATGCGTGGGTGTGTATTTCATGTAGCCTAATCGATAAGAGTCGAGAGTAAGGTCGTGCACACAAACCATCCACACCCTCAAATCCATTTAAATGGTAGACATTCTCACCGTTTATACAAAAATACAAACAACCAATCTCGAAGCAGAATGAAATTATTGGATAATCTTCAATGCTTCTTCTTCACCGCTCATTGAATTTTCCAACTAGGAGTTTGTCAAACCATGGATAAAATTTGACATCACTCAATACATAATGTCCAATTTTTTAGCGATATGACATGTCAAAGGGTTTCGAAATTATTGATTGAACAAGTTGTTGATCGAAATGTAGAGTTTTTGTTCTGCTCTGCCATCAAATCAAAATGTTATGTAAGCTAACTATATGCGATCAAATGTTGACATCATTTTATTCAAAGGGGTTTATCAAAGTGAATTTCGAAAGATAATATTTGCGCATTCCAGAATTACAGACATAAATAGAAATTGAGAGGAAATACATGGAATACATGAGTTGATATTGGTACAATAAGATAATTCATCAGTGATGATGTTTTTCGATCACGATGAATGAAATATTTCGAGGCAACATTTCACAAGCTTGTTGCAAACTGAATGATCAATCCCGGCTAAATCCTACACAATACAGTTTCATTACCAATCATTACCTTGATAACGACATCTTCAAAATTTCCCAAACTCTGATTCATATTTTGTCATACTCAATCACACAACCTGACATGTTTCATATCTTGAGTAACTAGAAGTTGTGAAATAATCTCAACAACACAATGAGAAACATAATCATATCCAAAGTGACTGAGAGGGGACAAGTTTGGTGCTAGTTTCTATTGTGGGTAGTTGAACAAAAATTAAATTATCAAAGCCATCTGTTTCATAAAATACATGTTATTTAACGAAGGTTATGAATTTGTAGAGTCGTACATCAAAAGTTGGAGATCTTGTCTTCCTCCCTTAGCAACGAGTGGGACTTTGAATGACATTGAATACTGTGAAGAGATCCCCCAGGCGTACGCAATGAAACTTCTACCTGTGGGTTTATATAGAAAGTACATAATGGCCAATAAAGAACACACGGTTAGGTGAGAGGAAGAGCGAAATGAGAAGTGAAATAACCTGACTGTGTTCAGAGATGAGTAATTGGCTGGTATCTCTTTCAATCTAGAAGTGCCAAGTCCAACATATTCCTGTCTTATATACATCTAGTTTGTTTTACTACTCCATTACAAGTATCATGACAATATATTCATGATGTTGTAGCATCTTAATGAGTCAGTCTAATCGACTTACCATGACAGTAGTCAAAGTTTCATCAAGGCTATGCATTCTATAGCAGGAAAGTGTAATGAAGTAGTAATTGACGAACATAATTGTCTTGTAGTTAATATGCTTGGGTACATGTAATTTTGAAACTCATAATTCTTGATTTATCTTCATTACTGTATGTAAATATTTATTCATATAAATATACACAGCTGTGATGTTAGAAAGCACTCTGAGTCAAGTTAGGTTTGGGTATTATAAAACACTGAGAAAGAAAGTTTGGTTTTTGATTGATTGGATGAATGCAGCGGTGATGAATCACATTGTGAGATTGATCCCAGGAGAGTAAGCATTCGCCAACTCATAACTGTATGTCCTTCTACAATCAATGAAGTAAGTGATTAAATTGTGTAATAATTCACAGTGATATCATATCAGAAATAAAGAATAATGATCCTTGATAAATTTGAGAACCTGACATCTATCATGTGGAAGTCATCATGTCAGTAAGCGAGGAATCACTGGCTAATCCCAATGTTTCATACAGCAATTTATGAATGTGATCTTCAGTATTACAGCGAAATTAAAACTATCTGTGGATGCGAATGTTTTACTGTGTACCCATTCCTGGAAAATTTTGCCGATGATTCGCGCATCAGTATCGGAATCTCTGGGAAAATATCTGAACAATTTGTTGAATTATCCAGAACATATGAGATAATGCATGACAATATATGCAATGATCAATTAGATATGTTGAAGGGAAGTTATTTGAATTATTAGGGGATGCCAGTATCCGTACGGTGTATCAAATTTGTCATCCGTTCTCCGATCACTCCCTGTTATCGCGCAAACAGAACAAGAGCAGTACATGAATTGTCTAGCTTCGTATCCATTACAGCGCTTGTTGCAATGAAACATAGAAACCGTAGGAAAAAGTTTCGATCCTCCATTACACACCCACAAAATGTATGACAGTTTGGTGAAACTGTTCCCATTGAATATTCACATATATTACACAAATATCTCATACCGCGAATTTTTGTTGATTCGGCCGTCACGATAATGCTGAATATATTTTAGGACAGACAATACAAATAACGAGGGACAACACCTCGAAACAATATTTGAACGCATGCATGCACGCACCATTCACATAATTCTATTGCGATTTTTGCGCAGACTTCCGGCAAAAAATTTCAGTAATGAAATTAACCGCTCACGATGAGGAAAATTGATATCATACAGTATTTCCTTTCAAGAGCACATCCCTCTTGTCTCTCAATACAACGCGTGTGGACGCACACACAACCACTAATCGTGTATGCTGCAAATGAGAGACTCTCTCCCCTGTATATGGAGTGTAGACAATTGTTTGTCGATGTCGGAAGTGGTGGCAGCAGCTACGGCAATAAACGTGTCACCGCATCCGGAAACTTCTGAATATCTAATTCATTAATCCTTGTTTGAAAAGAAATCGTTGGACATAATGACTGTATTTTTGTTCGCTTTCTGAAATATGAATATGAACGTTAATAAGTTTTATTCTGAAATGTACACAGTGTCAATTCAATGGTGAAAAAATGTTATAGTACGGTGTTATTAATATTCAATTGTTATATGAATGCGCTGAGAGTCATTTTTCCATTTAACGTGTTAACCATTGTAGAGAGACCGTAATCAGAAGCGCCAAAAGAGATAAAGAACACAATGTGTGAAAAAGAGGAAATGATGAGATGAGACGAGCGGCAATAATGATGCATTTAGGGGTTGTTAGTTCCGCCTTGATTAAGAAAACAGAGAGAAAAAGGGTTCACTTGAATGTAGTGTGGTGGACGAATACTGCGCGTCGAAAGTGAGGGGAACAGGAGATAGTTGTACATTGTATAGACGAATACACGAAAGCTAGGTGTGTTGGTGCATCCAGGCGTATCTCATTCACCGCAACCGTGTTCTCTCATGCGTCCGTTTCTCCAACCCTCAACCAAATTATATTCACTTCGAAAGGAAATTCTGTATGTAGTGTCCCTGTGTGCTATGCGCCGACAACCATCTCCCAGCACACAATCCCACGACGCTTGTCGCCGTCATGGTCAGTGCGTTACACGTTGCTTCTCGCAGAAAGAATACGATAGAGCACACACATTTATATGAGAAAACGGTTTGGTGTACCTGTATGATACGACGGCGACGGCGCCAGACCGGAAGATATTCATACACAATTATATAGGTTTGCATTTTGTTACGTCAATGAAATGAACAAAAGAAATAATCGCTCAAGATATAATAAATTTGCGGGTCTGTATATCCGTGAATAAATCATGTTATATGTGAAGTGTATATGACATGCGTACATAAAGGAAGCAGAATTCCTTCGATTGGGAAAACCATATTTCAGTGATGTCAAAACAAATTTCATCGTCAAGTTGATATCTAGGTTTTGCAAGAAAGAAAAATATCGATTATGAATTATTAGAAAAAAATAGATCAGTAAACAGAAAGAGATATTTCGAGAAGCAGAGTTGAGTTGATTGCAATTCATACTTTTCAATTTCAAATTTGAATATGCTTTCGGAGTTCGAAATGGTGGAAGACTCTGAGAATTATTGAAATTTTCAAATGCTCGGCAGTGATTCGATTCTAATTTTTGATGCAGTTTCTATGCAGATATCAACTTTGACAGTCACCATTTATTATCGTATTCTCTCCCGCTGCATTTTATGGGTGGGGAAACGACTATTCCAAGTTGAATGCGTCTAGTTTCACGCATATCTTACTTCAATTTCCTTCAAATATCAATTGGGGTAAAAATAAAGTATTTTTCAAATCATGCTATTCGAATTCAACCCCACCCTATTCACCAATATGTCATAGAACTTTACCCCTCAAGATATTACAAACGGACGAAACATTCACACAGAGTATACAATCACAAACGCCATGTGAAACAACATCCAAATGATTGCGATATCCATGGTGTATGTGCGTTATATATTGATAGCAATATCGACACTTTTTTAGTTGCGACCACTCTGTTGCCACTGATTAGTGCGTAACTTTTCGGACAGCAATTCTCTGTAGACAACTAAGACAATTTTCTGTACGGCAGTAAAACCTTTGAAGAAATAAAACAAAACAAAAAGATTAAGACGATGAATCTCGAGAAACAGTGACTCAATCTAATATGCGAGGAAGCGTCGCCTGCATTGCGACAATAATTTACTGGAACCCACTCGACGCGGGTTTCAGAGAGTGTAGAGAAGATTTGAAAGAAAGGAAAAGAAGTACTCACTTGGCCACAATCCACTGTGATATTTTGTGCAAAAACATTGGTTAATATTATACTGCAGAATTTTTCAACACGAAGAAAAATATTCCGTTATATCTTCACTGATATGAACACATCCATATCTTTATATCTCATCTTCAGCGCATGCATCAAAACCGATGCAGAGATGTATTCCACATTTGGCATGTGTCCGCAATTGTCAGAATGCATCTGACAGTTGCCAAGAGCGGTACACAAATCCCGCTGCGCTTTGTTTCAGTCCAAATTTGTGTGCTAACAATATTCTGTGTTATCGATTTAATTCTCATACAGACCGTGCATGAAGGAGAGATGAAGGAGGGAGCTTCTGGGCTGTGAGAGAACTCTATTTTCCATCTATTTTTGTTTTCTTTCTCTTTCTCCGACGTTCAATGTTTATGTATATAGGAGCGTTGTAGACTGACGGTGAACACACGAGATCTCATCCGTTGCCCTAGGCAGTGTGAGGACACGAACATGGCAAATGCACATATACAAATTCAAAGAGAGACTCTATTCTTCTTTCTCTATCTGCCACTCTTGATGTATGCTATGAGAGGGTCGAGATGGTGGTGACCCAGGAAAAAAAAGTAGCTCGTTAAAATTGTTCTTTTCCCATCATCATTCCCTTCTTCTTTATTTTTCTCTCCATTTTCGTGTCGCTTTGGTTTTGCTTCGCAAATTGTTGAGAGTGAATACCGCGAATGTCGTGTAATCAATCGTTAACTTTTTGTGTTTGTTTTTGTGGGGATAACAAACATTTTTATGTGCACGTTGTAAAAGAATTATGAAATTAATATGATGAACTGAATTGAAATAGTTTATTGCATGGAGTGATGTGAAAGCAGCTTGGCTCGGGTTGGATGATATTGAAATAAGCGAGTTAAAAATAGAAATTTCCAGAGGTAATATGAAACTGTGATAAGAGAGTATAATGATAATAATACGAATGCTCGAAAAAAAATTTCGTAGTGTATTTATCAGCTGCGTAATTTTATGATGAGTAGTGAAGATATGAAAACGTATTTGACACAGAATTGTAGCTTCATAGGTGTAGTGAATTGAATATATTTTTGACTAGGTTCTCTTCGGGAATTATTCATTCTGATTGAATACATATACATGGTGTGAGATCTTGTTCTGTAACATCGTGCATGGACATGAATTTTTCACAAAAAAATATTGTGTCGATTATGACTGGTGACACTGAATGTAGAACGATAGATCATATCCGAACTCAGGTTGAACTTAAAAGCTCATATTTGAAAGTGTTCATAAGCTGATGTTTGTATGAATGAAAAATCTGAATTATAATTATTACAGTATAGTAAAATTGCAACGAGATGTACCAGATCAAAATTGTTTCTTAGAAAAATTTCATTGCGGTTATTCATGAAAAGGTGTGAACATCTGTGCTATTCTCAATATGTAAAGTGTTTTAATTCATCGGTCAGTCATAGGTAATTGACAATGCGATATTCTGACCTCCCAGGCGGTGCATTCAGGTTTAGATGGATGTCACCAAATAAAAAGACCTTATCAGTGAGTTGGGATTTATACATCTGCCCAATATTCTTCTGTCCATTTGTCAACAATACTTTAGAATCCAAAGGTGCCGAATTTATACTTTTTTGTAATGATTGTATAGGAACAAATAGGATTATAGTGAATTCAAAAAAAAATCCAACAATCAAAGAGATTGAATCAAACCAGGAATGATCGGAAAATCTGAAATCATATACTGACGATGTCAGAAAACAGTTCTATATTTGTTTGAACTTTAACTAAGCATCCTACCAATTCCCTGTTCTATAAACGTGTACAAATTTGATGAAAGGAGAAAAAGAGAGTCATATCGCCTCAAAAATGTCAATAAATCCTGAAGATTAAAATCTTAATCGTTAATGAAAGATAGGAAACGAGTTATTTACTCCTGATATACCTCACTATATTTTATGTATCCACTATGCATAATGATGTGGAATATCGAGAAACGTAGCATTCTTTATACGCGATCATGGTGAAAGAAACACTCACAAGATTCCACCAGGCAAACACGTATCGTACAAAAAACTATTGAAAAAAAGTTCACAATCGTCGATCCTTCAACTTCGATACAAATCATTATGGAATTGTCAATTTTCGTTCAAAAATATTCATGAACATTGCGGTATGTCGAACTTGGCAGTTTTTTTTCTTGAATTTCACATTATTATTCCGCTATATTTTTCATAAATGTGGGTAGATATAGAAAATATATTTTCCTAGCGGCTGCGGGGGATCAAAGAAACGCACCATCCGTTATCGATGTGTAAAGTCGATTATGCAGAAACAAAACATGCAAGAGGTCAATCTGTTTAAATGTGTCCCGCAAATTTTTCTTCCTTTTTCTTCCCCATATCGCTCAATATCGAGTTGATTTAAATATCCTCATAGAAATATTAAATCAAACCTCCAATATTCAAATGTCAATGATAAAATTACATAGATAGATATAAGCGTTTCATCCTACGCCCTAATTTTTTTTTGATCTATTTTTCTATTCTCCCCTCAGTTTGATTTACAATGCCAAAGACAAGTGCGCGGACTCCTCCAATGTTTGACTATATGAAAGCTCTTCTTATGAATGGACTCGGACAAAATTCCACGTCGCTATTTCATTGTATATATATATACATTCTTGCACTGACACAGACAAATAAACGTATCACCTATACAACGCATATGTTACAAGACAAGCTAAGTCGGTTAGAGAGGACATATTGGCTAAACTTAGATCTACCTCGAAGACATACCACACGATATGTCCGCTCTGCTGCGTCAGCATGTCGTTGACAATTTTATTTATATTTTTTATTTCTATTCTCGTTTATCAATATTTATTAATTGATACAATCAAGAATCAATTAAGCACTACGTCAGTGATAAAATGCTGCCGTTATATTTATCTTCGTTCAAATTAATAAGTATTAGTAGGCCAGTGAATATTAATTTAATTGAATTTGACTTACCGCTTGGAGGGCTTCCAGCGCCGCTTTAGTACACCCAACATTTTGGAGTATTCCGATGAATGAAACGCCTTTCGAGTGATTTGAATCTGATATTATACGTAAACTAGAAATAAATTCACTCGCACCCGCACAACCAAAATGAAAATGATCACCACCAGACCAACCTGGACCGCACGCGCACTTCCTGTCAGAGTCAACTCTTCTTATTCATGTAATGTTCATGAATTCTTTACACAATTATTGGTTTCTTCCATAAAAACGATGGGTTGACAATTCACCTGGTTTCTTTTTCCTCGCTCATTCTGTGCCACGAATTTTTATTCTCCATTATGTTTCAGTTGATTTCAAAACCAATTTGGAAACAATATCGATTGTAATTATTACATTTCTACATCACATTTTTCTCCTCCTTCCTTTCACTCCCATTTCGAATGATCTATACAGTAAATGTATATCTTGTGACAGTTCGGGAAAATTTGTGTCCCTGTGATTATCTTGGCGACAACAACACGAAATTTTCTGTAAAATGTCGCAGTGACAAGAGTTGCAGGCGGTGTAATTTTTTCCTTTCAAAAACACGGACAATCGCGTACACTCAAGCTCTCTGACTGCTCGTCGAGCTCCAACTAAACCAAAGACAGAGACGGTAGACACACGAGGTTCTTCCCCGTTCCGGCTGGCTCGAACCGTGAGCTCGCTCTGTTCGTACGCCCCCCGCTACTTTCAGTAACGGATCTAGTTGTTGTGCAGCCCCGATCACTTTTGTTCATTGGTTTTACTTCATTTACACATTTATAAACTACTGATTATTAATGAGTGGAAAGCCTATGTAGAAATCGAGAGTGATAGTTCTGATCATCTTTTCAGATTATCGCCTATTGGAGATTTCATACTTGAAAATGTGCTCAGTCTTTCATTGAATGCAGCAGTAATTAAAGAACGCAGGGAAATCAGAATCAAAACACACGGTCGATTTAATCTTCAGAAACTATTAAATAGAGAACATTAGGGACGATGGAGTACGAAATTGAATGCTACAATTCACATTCGGATTTGTGGATACCGTATAAATTTATGAAACGATTGAATATTCCAATACGGAAAAAGCAGATTTGTTCGACTGGAATGATCACAGCTTCAAAGTTTTTTCAAATTTCATGAAGTGATTTTCAATGCAATTCTGACCGATATATTTTTCGAGATTGAAAGGAGGAAACTTTTAAGATTTCAAACAAATATTGTGGTATTTCATTCGCAGCAGGAACACTTTTGAAGTTCTGAATCAGTTCAACATTGTCCACATGCTTGAAATATTTCAACGAAACTGTGTTTGAAATGTTGTACCACATTTTTGATTTACAAACATGAAATGCAACTTTAACAATTGATAAATATCTCAACCACGACCATGATCATATGGAAAATCTCATCATTTCATAAAATTCAGAATCTCTAAGAACTGCAATATTAAATGATAACAAGATTAATATAATTGCAAAGAACATGTATACTCGCATTTATCCGAACATTTGCGGCATATCACATTTAACTACATCACGACAGTCAGACAAATTCATTTGGGAATTCATTTTCCCCATACAATGATGAACCTCTTGCATTCACAATTGTCCATTACCATGTCGTTGGTTGCGCAGCCATTCCCGTCCCAACTTTATCAAATGTACATTGTTATTACTCCTGAATTAATGAAGATCCAGAAAACCCCGATGATAAATCCGAAGTCAAATTTTTCATTATTTTCCTCCCGTCAAGCAGATAATAATAACTTACCTGATTTGTGGGAGATATTTTGATCAAATCCAGTCATCCTACAACCGGGATCAATTTACTTTTACGTTTTGTCATCAGATTTCATCTGACTGGCTCAAGAACTTCATATGAAAAATTCATGTGATATGTGAACCTACTGAAAATGAATTACATGGACCAGCATTTTCCTCAAACCTCGACAATTCGTTCACACTCAAAACTTAAAACTGCATTTATATAATAATCACGACACCATAAATACGTATAAAAGGAACAAACAAAAAATCTCACTCCAAACGGAACGATGGAAAATGGAATTGAAGCAGCGCATGCAGGGCAACGCTTTGTATCATATCTGGATTCAATCCACGAGGACGACTAACGTAAAAGCACAACTGGATTACATAATTAGTTTGTCATTGTGTGTGATATCGATGTACACGTTAGTGAACCTTCATGAAATAGCACAGCGTGTATTATCCTGTTTCTTCTGCATCATCGTTTCTGCATTTTTTGTTCGTTTTTTCATACTGAACATTTCATCCATCCAACCGTGCTCGGCAAAGCGCACGGTCTAACGAGATTGAGTCTCTCTCAGGCGCGCTATGGATCAGCGTTAATTAACGCGAGTGATCTCTTGCCGCACTATGCAACTTGATTATTTGCTAGCGAACCAACGCGTGGAACTGTATTTCACTGTATATATCACGTTGATTATTATTAATTTCTAACCTCCTGGGAGCTAGTGAAACTTTGTTCCTTGACTTGTGACTAATGTATTCAACTGTTTGATTCAATTTTTATTGGTTTTCTGTTCCGTTGGTGCACTCATAAGGCAGTGATGGAAACGCGCAAATTTCCACTGGAACAGTATTTTCCATTTGTCATTTCTTTCTTCATATTCATCAACGTGGCTGTACAGTACATGTCCCGTATGATTCGTAATAATTCCCAAAATGAGCTGAAATACGAAATGCTCTAGATGAAGAATGATGCAATTGTGATCCGCCGAATTGAATTGGAAGGAGAGGAGGAATTATACTGCATCGACCAATTCGATATGATATTCCCCTGTTGTAATTTTTTAATTCGAACATTCCAGATATTGCTATTCGGAGATTCGAATTAACGTACGAAAATATTGCGCTTCGAGAGTTCCTTCGTTGATAACTGTAGTTGTGATGAAATTCACAGAGTGAATATTGAAGTTGGATAATTGAACTTCAAAGATTTGCATGCCGAGAGACACCAAACCTACTTGACAAGGTGGAATATTTGCATTTGTACATATTAAGATTCTGAAATATTTCCATAATTAATTCACCGCACATACTACCGACTCTCTTTCTTATCACTTAAGTGACCCTATAAATGATGATACAAACAAGGTGGCGTGAGTATCATACTTGACAACTTAATTGATATGTATGCATGCATGCTTATACTTTTGCAATGAAATCAAACTCTGAGTCACCCTCTGGTTGCTTATTAAAATTTTACTTCTCGCTTAATAGACACATTTTCCCCCACTAAAACTCCCTAGAGTAGCGATGCACGCATAGCACTTCGGCTACATTCGGTCGCAATCGCCCTCCCGGTGAACGAATGTTGCAGTAGGTCGATCGATTTTTATTTTTCTTTGCGTTCGTGGGCGCAGAGGGCGCAGCCCTCGATGCCCAGGGGATCTAAGGGAGACCCTATCACTGCTACCTTCTTTCCGTTTTTTCTCCTTTTTCTTCCAGTGAATTTCATAACTGGGTTATTTATATGTTCAATAACCAGTTGATGTTACCACACATATACGAAAAAAAGTGGAGACGGGTATGGGGACATGTTTATATATTGAAAATAGAGATGAGAGTTTTAGGTATGGTAGGGGTATGATGCAGGGGCGCCAATATACCTGTCGTGACAGGTATACGATCCTCCCAAGTCTTGGTGAGTCCATTATATTTCACTTGCAATCGTTTATGTTGAAGGGGTGGCTGACGTTGCTGTATATCGAGATTGGATTCTGATGCTGTACTTCATGCCTCTATACCTACAGATATTGTCCGTATACACTTCTGAGTTGAGAAATGAGGCATGAACTACGAAAAGGAAATGTCTTTGTAAATGATAGGATGAACGTCTTCATCTTCTTTGAATGTTATTGTCAGCTGTAATAGGATTTACAGAACTAATGATAAGTGATAACTCCCAACATCTCTTCATGAACATCCTTTCGTATTTCCATAGTGAGATGAATATTGCCAATTAAAAAATTTAGGATGATCAGCGGAAAATGTACGAATCGATCAATTACGGAATGATTGTTTGAAGGTTGATAGATCATTATATTATGGAAGATTGATGACAGCAATCGATGAGAGATTGATCACACTCGTTTTCACAGAGTTTCTCTTGGACAAATCGATATTAAGTTATTACGCATATGGTTTTTTTCAATCTAATTCACCATTTCCAATTGAATATTGATAATTGGAGTTAGCTGAATGAGATGGAAAAGTAAACCGAATTATGACTCCTGCTGCGTTTGACTGCTCGATATAACTGTACATTATCAATTCTCATTTCAGGATTACATAAATTACAAGTGTTAACGGACCTCCATCGTTGTTACGGACATTCAATCCCAGTAATTCCGTTCGAACGGCAACAAGGACTTGATAAATTTGCTACTACTCTATGTTCGATAACAACTTCAACCTTCTCATGATCCTTCACAAATGTTCCAGAAAACTTTGATGAATGTATATCTTGCAATCTAACTCTTATCATTGCTCAATATCTCTATAACAACCATTTGTTAGAAAGTTGAGATGAGTTACTCCGACAAATCAATTTGGTGACATTTCTCCACGAATGCTCATGAATCTGGGTCAGAGAATCAATCCAGTGGAGGAAAAACCTTTCCAAAACAATTTGAAAACTTTCAATGACAAAGTTCGTTGTCCACAAGATGGATTTTCAGAGAGTAAAATTCAATCATGGCATATAGGAATACTATTCCAGGATAAATTTCGTGATCCATTTTTTCACAGCTTTGAATGCAAAATTGGCCTACTGAAAAATTATGAAGTATCGGTTAGCGACACACTGTTCAATCTTCTCGTTTCATGATTCTGATATCAAAAGACATATTGGTGTGAAGGATTCATCCAATGAAGTCATTGGTCTAGGGATGGATGTAGATTGACGATGCGTCAGTTTGTATGATGCTCTCCACTTCAACATAATCACGGGATATCCGGGTAGTAACAGAAACCGGTTAGAAAATTTTTGATTTCGTCGACTGGTATCGATAAATATCCTGAAAGTTGTAGGGTGTTTCTCCTTCACAGAAATTCAAGCTCTGGAAGTTCACGCTTATCCTATATCTATATATACACATACTTGACCCGTCTTTTTTCATCGTAACATTCTATTTGAAAGATGAGTTTATTTCCATGCTCATGGAGAGGAAAAAAAAAGGTAAACTTTCCACCTGAACTCCCATCATAAGCTCCACTTTGTCTTTTTCATTAAAAAAATAAATAAAACGAGTATTCAACATAGAAAAAAGCGTATATGGATAGAGTCGATGACCGTGGTGTGTGGAGTCGCGTAATCAAGCAACCGGACTACTCATGTGTGTCTGATGCGCGACAACCGACCACGAGAACTCGGCGGTCGTTGGCATAGTCAAGTATACATTCGCGCACAGTCTTGCAGGTGGAAGACCAGATGGTCAAAAGCACCAACTGCAGCCAGCATACAATGAATAAAAGAATGGTAGGGAGAGGTGGCCGTGAGCACGGGCCGCATGTCCCTCGTCGTTCTTTTCTGTTGCCGCTTTTCTGTTGCAATTTCTTAAATCAAATGGAAAAAGATTAACGTCAGACAAGCAGACTCTGGAATTTAAATTACTTCAGTGATCTCATTCGTACAGGTATTCCTTTATCGAAATTTTCCTCGCCACAACATTTTAATGAAAAATTACTGCCAAGTTCATTGAAATTTAAGCACTGCAGAGTTTCAACAGCAAAAATATGTGGTTCCGGCCGGGATCGAACTGGCGACCTTCTGCGTGTAAAGCAGACGTGATAACCGCTACACCACGGAACCAACTTATAGACGAATAATCATAGAAACAAACAAAAATATATTTAATAAAATATATCACGAATATGAAAACTGGAGTATCATGATAAACCCAAACAAGAGTGAATTCATCATCTTCAGAAAATCGGTGAACAGTCTAGACATGAAAGTAAAAAAAAAAATGGTTATATATCTAGGAATACATATCGACCACCTCCTCAAAATGAATTCTCATCACACCATCCAGCTGAACAAAGCAAAAAAAAGCATATACGGCAAAAAATAACATTTTCTTCAACAGCAACCTCAATGCAAAGGGTGAAATCATCTGCTATCAACGTTTTTTATTCAGACCTATCACGACGACTCTCCGACAACACAAAGCTGATCAAAGTAATCAAACTCATATATGATATACATTTTCAGCATATGTGCTACTAACACCAGAAACTGCCTATTCATAGAAGAAATAAACGAGATATTCGAAAAATTTTAACACAATGACACCAAAATTCATTATATCATCGCAGACGACCTGAACACCACACATACAAAGTGGAGAGTCACCATGAATAATACCAAAAGAATACAACTAGAAAGTTGGATTACTGATGAAGATATCTTGTATAAAGCGAAACTATGCAACCGAGCGGAACCTAGCTTCCCTAACAACAAACCTTGACCACGCCATCATTGACGCAACACTACATATAACAACAAAAAATAACAATAAATTGGCAATAATTCTATACCAGAGTGATCACGATGCATTAGAAATACCGATGCATCTTCTCCAAGAAAACCTAACAGTGACGACACCAGAAACAACAAAAGTCATTCCATCGCCTTTGACGATGACTTAACATCTACTGTGCAAATATAAACCCATTAGTAATTACAGAAACACTGGAAACATAACCAATGTGATATCCCATGAATATGAGAACTGGAACATCGAAATGAACCCGAATAAAAATGAATTTATCATTTTCGGAAAATCGATGAGTAGTCTAGACATAAAAGTAGTCAGGGAATTAAAGGACACTCAGATCACTATATGTAATGACACCAACAATGCGAAACCACAAACTCTAAACAAAAAAATGGTTGAGTATCTAGTACACATTGGCTACCTCCTTAAAATGAACTCTTATAATACTATCCAACTAAAGAGAGCAAAGAAAGCATATACGGCAAATAAAAACACCCTCTTCAATAGCAGCCTCAACTAGAAGGCTAAAATCATCTGTCATCGAATTTCAATGAAACCCATCATGATATACGCAGTCCAACATGATGAAATGCAGGCACGAACCATATGGGAAATATAGCTTTGAGCGCAACACACTGAGACCCAGCTTCAGACCCTACAGCCCACCGGAATCTGAATATACAAGAAGAACGAGCAACAGACATACGTACAAGAGAGCAATACTTTCAAGATTTGACATATTCACCGTAAAACTAACGAGACACATTTACAGTACCATCATTAAATGTAAAAATCAATATAGTAAAGACTTTGTACATATAAACTCAACTAATACTATCAAAATACAAGAACAAGATACATAGCACCAGAATACTTCACATACTTTGACAACTTGGGAATTATTCAAAACAAAAACAATACACTCACATTATACCACAAAAATAGGCACACCAGCCATAAAAAATAGTCGCCGACCTAACGGAACATTCAACAAACAAACTTGAATTGTCTACTGTAATTTCGGTGATGGATTTTTATGACTTTGAAAGACTTTCGAATAAATACTGATAACTGGAACAAACCTCACGAATGAACATACTGAAAGAAAGAAGAATGCGATACTTAAGAAACAATAAAAGAAACAAAGAGTTAAAAAACCTCGTACTATATTCATACCACTTATATTAATATAGTTCAGTTTTTGATTCAAGGATAAGACTCACAATAACATAGAAGACATCGAATTCTAATGTTTGATTATAGACAAATTAATAATAATTTTTTAAAAAATTTATGTATGACGAATATCGAGTGATAATGATATGAACAAACAAAATCATTCCAATAGAAGAGCGGGGAAAACAATTAATGAACTATGGTCGAATTTTGAGAATAGTCGACATATTTAGATTAATACCTCCAATAATGTATAAGTCTTCATTAGTATATTTTAGCCCCGAGAACACAACAAAATGTATGAAACATGAAATAAAAATTACTCTTCCGAACCAAAAAAGAAACAGGCTTATAGATATTAGAAGAGTAATAGAGTTAGAAAATTAATTAATTTATAATAAATTTCAACTTGATAAAAAAAGGTTGTAACAATCATTTTGTGCGTCACCCATTTTGTGTGGGTGCATCGCAATATTATCATAATCCAAATAAACGAATGATGTAATGCGACTGTTGGTAAGAAAGAATATCTAGCCGATAATTTATCAATGTATCTTCAGTAATATTCACCGCTGGAAAGAATAACAACGATTCTGTTGACGGAGATTCGCCCACCTGCAAATGAATAATTCTCATATATAACTCGAACTGAGTTCATTTGTTTATATGCGGATGTGAAAAATTCACATTCTGACAAAAATTATTGACAATATTATTCATCTTCAAATCTTGAAGCACTAAATATTTTACATGTTGTTATATATCATGACACATGTCCATTGCATTATATTTCTCCGAAGTTGTACGATAAGAAGGACGGACATCGCCTCTATATTAATCTAAAAATACGATAATATGGAGAAATAATGATGATAACAGTAACAACATCTGTCAATAATGCATTGTCGATATATAATGGATATGAAGAAACAGGTTTTCGTCTCTTGTATCAGAGTACTGCCAGAGAAAAGAGAGAGTGATTGTGATCATAGTGGAATACGCACAATGTCGAACCTCAAGGAACAATTTGTTTTGAAGGGTACACACATTATCGCGAGTATCCTATTGATTGTGAGTATTGGATAAATTGCACTTATTGGACGTTCGTTCACATTGGTGGGTATATCTAGACCTAATTATTGGATGGATGCGAATTTAATTCCGCAGGTAATCTCAATCGTGGTGATTTTGGGAATGCTATTCATTCGGCATGATATCGTGACGTTCAAACCATATTTGGAATTCCATGTAACGAAGCCTCTGTTGTTACTATTGTTTGGTTCGATTCTGTTGATTGCGGCAGGATTCCTTGGCATATTCTCTGCTATACATGATTGGCGTGCAGGAATACAGATTGTAAACTTATTTGAATTAGTTCACCTACATTGTTTATTTGAAAAATTCTCATGATCATTGAGTATAATTGAAGGTTTTCTCTTTCATTTACAGTTTGTTTTTGTAGTATCAATTTTATTGATGTCAATGATTGGATTGAGCGCAGTATTATCCCTAACATCACACAACGCAGACGAAGCATTACGATCTCGGTTAATTGAACATGTGGGAAATTATACTTTCTATTCCGATGAAATTGACAAGATTCAATCATATGTAAGTATTGGGTAATCCATAGTCAATTGCTGCTCAAATATGTTTATATGACAGCGCTGTATTTTTTTTCCTAAATCGTTCTCTTTGTCGACCAAGATCTCCGGTTCAGCTGCATTCATCCCGAGAATATTTTCTTTTCCTCGTCCAGACTCACAGCTCACGAATATTCATAAGAATTCCTCATGATAATTAAATAACTGCTTTGAGATGTATATCACAAATGATTATATGTCAGTTCCTATGCTGTGGCGTCGACAATTCTACTGATTATAATCGGACGTTGGATTACATTCCTGGATCGTGTTGCGCATCTGATTTCCACTGTGACTCCACCAACGTTGTGAATTTCCACTTCGATGGTTGCTTCAAGGGAATAAAGTCATTGCTGAATCATTGCATTCAGAAGCTTATCATCGTCTTGGTTGTTTTGGGCTCAGTTGAGGTACGAATGATAGCTTGCATTATTTCAGCACGGCAATGTCAGCTGAAAATTATAGTGCTCAGTAACAACTATTCATTGATTTATGTCTTCATTGAACATTTTTTTCATTTTGTTCCATTTCTATCGCGAGTAACTTCATGAGATCTGAGTTAGCGATCAACAGAATAATTGTGTGTGAAAATTCTTGTGTTATAATATCCATTTCATTTTTTTAGATTGTTTCCATTATTTTGTCATCATTCTTCATCAATATTCTCATGAAGGAAATGCATGCAGAGACGAGATCCAATGCAACCAATAACAATGCGGTAGACTCGGTACAAAAATCGAGAAGAACTAGTAGTCCATCGGAACACATGACATCCAGTTCTCATTCTGATTCATCGTCAGTATTCGAGAAGACACCTGTGAGGAGATATGAATTACCATTGTGTAATTACGTTCGTCAACCTATTGAAAGAAATTCTGAGTCCGATTTCCGGAATTCATTTGGACGTTTTCATCTATCACCACCTTAGCAACGTTACGTTCGTCGCATTTCTGAATTGAGTCCAAAACTTGAGATCTACCCCATTACTTATCATTTCGAATGAGCCGAAGGTTATCCAAATAATTCATATCCGAATGATATAATGAAAATTCTCATATGTATTCAACGGATACTCCTCATTATTTATCATTGATATATTCATCAATGAAAAAAGTTATAGATATTAACTATAGTAACATTTTTCATTTAAAATGAGTATATCGAAATTGACCAATCTTCTCATTGATGTGAACATATATTTTCATGCCTTTCATCACAAAAAATTGGTTTCTCAACAATACACTAAATGACTCTTTGCATTTTATAGTGAACTTCGCATGCGGATCAAGTATAAATAAGTACAATTGTGTCATGATTTTCTCTTATTATATAGTTGAACATGTTCTATTTGATAATCTGGTTAGAATCACGAATTATAAGCTATTCCAAGAATGTAACGATGTATTTTTGTATATATTCGTATACATATCTTATACCTGAGCAGATCTCGATACTTTAGAATGAAAAAATTACAATGTGAAGGACGGAACAGAGTTTGTATCTGACATATTTGTCAGATGATTCTCCAAATGTGTTTTTATCGCATCCGTTTTCCCGAAGTTCGATCTGTTTTGTATCATCGTTTTGGAAAACGAATTACTCCTCATTTCATTTGGTCTCCTCTCGTTTTATTGCGATTGCAAGACAGCAGGCTAGGACAATTCCGGCAATCTATAATTGAAAATATGAAATGTGTCTGATGAATTATGGCACAGAAATAAGTATTTGTTGAATTCAACAACTACTGAGATGGTCAATATCATGAAATATTATTTTGTCCAATGAAATGAAAGGACACACCTCAACAAAGGCCACACCAATTCCAACACCGATTAATACTTTAGCGTTTCCTGAAACTTTTGTTGCAAGTATACTGAAGCAGCTGTTTTTGTGAATGCGCTCACTATCCGCAGAACATTCGGATGATTCATCAGTACCGGTAGGTGTACAGCAAGACTTAGGTAATGTTCCGCCGGGCATGGAATCAGCCCAATCGTCTTTCGAATCTACACCACAGCATTCAAGCTGTGAATGAATTGTAACCAAATTTTTCAATTAACACGAGCCTGAAGTCCTTAAAGAATAGCACAACCCAGAACATTTCATTGTACACCATCTTCTTACCGAACTTTGAATATTTGCCCAAGCTGATTTATCATCATTGGAATCGCTGTGCAAACTGGTTCTCAATGTTTCCTTCAGAATTTGCTCGAAATTAGTATTGAAAACAGCAGCTGCTATCCCAATACCCAGTTTTATCAGGAAAATTATGGCAAGCGCAACTGCAAACTGTTCAGAACGGAAGATTATTTTCATCGTTCGCCAATTATTTTAGATTCTTATGGGATGTAGATGCGACGGTTTGGGAAATGCAGCATCTCAAACTCTCAATTTGTACACTGATTGAAATTGAAACCCAGAGTACAACAAGCAATATTCATAAGAGAAGAATTCTACGATGATTGTGTATCGAAGAAGAAGTACGATCTATGAAAGTTGTTAAACTTGAGACAGGGTTCATGTGGAGAATCTATGAGTAGACGTCATGAGTTGGACGACCATTTTATCTACACTCGACTTAAATGTTTTGGTTTGAAACATTGGGAAGTTTCATTCTCCACTACAAATTTTGTACAAATTGCATAATGATAGGAATGACCACACAGCCGGAAAGTATCACACAAGAACTTCCCAGGATCGAACAAGTTGTAAAGTAGAAATAATTATATACATATATGATGCCTATATTTCCCATGCTGCCAGTTTAGTTTCTTCTATCATCACTTTGATATCTAACCGGCAATACTCCAATCTAAATACATTTAAATCATGCTCACCGCCATCAACAATCCAAAACTTTCTCTGATTGCTCCGTAACATCCCAATGAAGCTATGACGAATATTATCGTGCCAATGACTATGAGGATCACTGGTGGCGCGAGTATCCTACTCTCCAGGAAATGATTGAACTCCCCCACTTCAGCAAGAACGATACTGCCCGCAGCTATTATTCCAACTCCTGATATCTATATGAATAGATTGAAAAAGTCTCCGTATAAAACTTCACAATGACTATGAAATCCGGAGTATTACAATATATATTTTCCTGGACTTTACCGCAAACATCAAATTGAAAAAAAATAGCAGATATTTGATAGCACTCATTCCGATGGTGTCCATGGTGATATTCTATAATTTTCCAATCCAACACGCACGATAAGACTAAGAAGAAGGTTGGTTTTTGGTGAAGAGAATATAATATTGAATAGACAGTCGATCAATGATACATTCAGGAACACGAAGAGAATGATCTGTCTATAACGACGGTTCAAATTTTTACAGGATGTCAATTCTATTGTTTCTCTTGTCATACAAGCTCATACTTAAACACAAAGCGTATTTGATCAAAATTATCACGAAGCGTAACTTCAACACGCTATCGGTCAACCAGGAACTGGTTCAACTCATTCAGGATTATGGAGAACGTTGGGGGTTACCAGACGCTCATTGGTGGTTGCTTCGCTGCGAATTGTATATGGTTTTCGTCGTCATGGGCACCAATCAATTGTTGATAGTATTTCGTCAAACGACGTGCAAATGAGAAAAAAATCCTATCGTTAAATTATCTTTCATTTCCCCTCCCTTCATTTTTCTTTTTCATTCTTGCCAACCCTTCTATCCTCATGAATGAATTTTTGACCAACAAGATAGGTGAATATATTGCAATCACTTGACGTATGATCGGGTAGGTTCTCATGTTAATTACTATTTTTCCAAAAGTGCTAAATGTGATGCGTAACGTGTGTGATTGTCTACTTTTGATTTGGAAATGCACCCGGACCATCCTATTCTGATATTTCAGGATTGGCCTTTTGATGAGATCTATTTATAAACTTTGAAATATTGGCGCGCACCAGTTGATACTCTTCGAAACATGCATTTGAATAATACATTTGGAAATAAATTCCAATTAAAATGATCCAAAGATTCTTGTCAACCTTTATACGTCATTTATTTCACCTTCATACATATTGCAACAACATAATTCTGTTGGTTCATTTCATTCGTTCAAAACTCAAGTCAACTACTTCATCTCACGAGGAAGGAGAGCAAGTATCAAAACCCAAGAATTTTTTGAGAACCATAATCTATCTGGAATACTATTCATGATTGAATTGTTTTTTTTTTCTAAATATAAAAACTAATTGAATCAGATTCTATACAATCGCAGATGCATCAGGATCTCATTGATCAATGAATCATTTATCTTCACCCATCGAAAAACATTTTCTACACGTCTCCGAAATCTTTCATTTCATGAATGTTACATCAAAAAGATATGGATTAAATTATGCTCTCAAACAGAATTTAATTTTTTTTTATATTCCCGTAGTTCACGAAATATTTCCAGTTGGTAATATAAAACGAAGATATCCTGATGACTCGTAGCATGTCTGTTACGTTTCTGTTGTAGTATTTCTTTATCCAGTCCATTCCATTGATCAGTTAGAAATTTTTTCTAAGAACGATACATCAAGACGATAACATTTATTGTGTATACACGCACAGTCGGACTCATACTCGTTCGATATGCAAATCATCATGTGACCCATTCTATCGAGTAATGTATATTTATTTCAAAAGTACGTCACAGTCTATACAATAGTATATACTCATCATTAAATTGCATACAAGTTTCCGAATCTCATGATTTCAGATTTGTTGTAAGTATTGAACATTTCGTGTAAGTACGGATAAGACAAATTGTATGACATTATGCACTAGTAGCACAAATAAAGAGTCATTTCACCATGCAAACAACGCAAACATGGGTTGGACTGAAAAGTACTTAAGTATGACACATCTTTGGAATACACTGACGTTGTCATATTTCATCTGCCGATTAATTTTTACTGTTGAGAATTAGCGCCATCAATGACATCAAAACCCAGGCGAATTGCTGATCAAATGATTGTCCAGAAGAGGGAACACTTGTATGAGACCTATGACCAAATATTAGAAAGTATTTATCGATTCAATAAAAAATTATGTGAGAAAAGACACACCAATAAATTTTTTGTCAGAATATTTCCAATCATAATCAAACCATTAAAATATTGAGAAATTTATCGTATATTCCAGAATAAAAAGTCAAAATCGGCGTTATGAACATGCATGAATCCAGGGAATATTTTCATTTCGAATTCATGTGAAAATATGTAAATTAACCACAAATTTATTCGTAGAAATGCATAATATTTTTATTGCATTCGTAACGTAGTCAACATCATAATCATCATATATGATACGGAGGGCAAGAACATATTGAATGGATGTACTCGACTCAATAATCAATAACTAATCGATGACAGAGTGATTTGGAAAGTATTGTTATGAGCCATTCAAAATTATAATTAAAAACGCAAATCTATCCTTCAGTCGGTCATGTAAACATATTTTCATAAACTCCTCTATGTCCGGGCTTACATGATGCCAATTACACCGCAACCAACGCGTCCGCCGGAATTTCCTGTGGTCTTTGAATCCTTCTGACCACCTTTCCCCAAATCATCTTCACCTGAATGGACGACCACAGCACGTCCAATAATGTTGTTGGGGCCGTTCAGGGAGATGATTTTGTCTTCCAAATTGACTAGTGCTATTCCTTGATCATTAGCCATAATATTTCCAAGATCACCCACGTGTCTGTCATTATCACTCGGTGCACCATGTTGCATCTACGAGAAAAAGGAAATCATGACTCATCAATTACTTCCAAACGGAATAGTATAAAATATAATGCAACATACATTGGTAGGATTGAAATGTCCACCAGCAGAAAGACATTTGTTGGTGAGGTCACCCTTTTCATGGATATGGAATCCATGGTTTCCTTTTGTGAGGCCAGAAATTGTGCCGTTGATTTTAACAGGGCCCTTCGGTTCATTCTGGACAAACCACAAACTCCCTTTCACAATATTAGTATTATCTTGTGGTTCGATTATGACAACAGCTTGCATCTTCTGGCCTATTGCTACGGCCGCAAACGCCATGAGGACTACGATTATCTTCATTTTTTATCAGGTGAATATTCCTGGACACAAAAAAACAGAGAATAAATTATAATGGACGGGAAAAAAATAATTGAGGACACGATTGTACGCATTGATTATATCAATGGAATGAGTTGTTCACGCGATATGTTGAATCGCTGACCTAGACACGATATCGATTGTACAAGAGGTGTTTCACGTAAAATTTATTGTCAACGATGTTCACATTACTCAAACTCCTTCGTGTTATTTTCATCGTACTGTATTCAACCGGCGAGAACCATTCAATGAACCAATGCATTTTATGTAAGGATGGTTGAATTCATCGAATTCATGATAACATTTGGAGACTACGAACGATGATTTTGCTTTGTGATATTGTCCTTCTATTTTCTCATCAATATCTGCTGAATACGATACAAAATTAAACTATATAATATGCAGAATCTCGGTTTCTATTATTACCCCGCGTTCATTTGACCAGTTATGAACAATAATCATCATCGACTGATTGGCCAAGTGCAGAATATGTCATCTTCGTTATTTTGATTTGAAAATTAATGCAACGGAATAGAAAAATTTCATCAAAAACGCATCAAGTAACCAGTGTAAAATGATACTTGTCAATATGAAAATTTTACTATCATTTCATCCTATCAATTATATATCGATACTTTTTGGCTTTATCCAGAGTTTATAAGCAATGCCCTTCTGTTTACGAGAAAACATATCGATTAGCCTCCTGCCTCAGTTATGCGTCTCCACTTTAATAAAAACAATAAAAAAAATCATATATACTTCCGGTATATTATTTCCAACAACACTGAAGCGGAATAAAGTTCAAGTGTTTATTCATGCGATTGGATGGCAAAAAATTTCTATTCATCGATATGAACAACCTTGTGAATTCATGTCTAACCGACAAACATGAATACCACAATGAACGATTGTCAGACCTTATCGGCTTCAAAACACACAATGAGTGTACATAAACATAAAAGTTACAACAAATTACGCGAGGTCCACTTGAAGGAGAAAGAAGTGGGAAGGAAAAAATGTAGAGGAAGAGAGAAAAAGAATAACCGAATTGAAAGTGAAAGTCAAACCTGTGCTGTCTTGCTGAACAGTTATGTGAACACTCTGACTGTGGATGCTGGCAACGCGATCTACTTATATATTCGCGCCAACGCGTAGCCAATTCCCCTTCAACCAATCCAGATCAAGATGCGAAAATTTCACTCTGACCGAACAAAAATTCATATGTAATAAACAAATTTGTGAACGGAACAGTGTGCCCGAAATAAAATGGTTATGCCAAAGAGAATCTTCGGAATATTATTATTATCATCCAGCCTATGATATCTACTGAATGTTAAAACAATTCACTATTGAATAGAGCATATAACCTGTCAGTAATCACAATTGTATTAATATCAATTTTCATACGGATATGAATATATTTTCTGATAACAAATTTTATTTATAGATATATTGTACTTCTTTTATGGTTGGATATCATTCATTGTAATTCACGTTTCTTACGTCGAGAAAATTATTATGATTACTGCTAATTTGTATGAATAAACTCATCGTCAAATTGAATGATAAAAGTTCGTTTCATTGCGTGAGTATGCATGTGTGCATAAGTGCTGAATTGCGACGTAGTATATTCCATACTATCGTAACATGGTACTTGACGATGCATGTAGCGAAATTGCACCACTCGCGCATAGAGAGTGAAAGATAGGTGGATAGAAAATAGTCACGTCAGACCTTGATTTGCCAAAAGCAGAAGCACATATCTATGTATATACCACACAACATATAAACATATTCATTTCTACTATATAACTTAATGACACTTAGCTGATTTCAGTACGACAATAATATGAGTCACTCTATCCAACAGAGGCCTTGGTGAGCATTATTGGCGATAGGTTATTTTAATCAAATGAAAAACAACATAAATGAATTGCACTTTGTATTAATATATTTCCAAGATGAAAAGTTTTTTAATTCAACTATTTTCATTCGCATTCATCACTGTTTATTCGGCACGTTGATAATGTTATCGCATTAGATACATAAATAGACAGTTTAGTGTTAACCATGATATGGGATAAATATTATCTTAAAAATGATGTAGGAAATAGCATTACCAGACACCGGAGAACGTTTCGATCAACGAGACAACACTGATTCTTACTTTATCAAAGTACTTCCATACAGGATACACGGACGACTCTTACGCATGTAAGATATTTATGATAAAAATGTTGGGCCATATGTGTTGGATGTCCCACCTTTTTCTTTACTACCATTGGCGTAGTACCCCATACCGTTTGAGTATCCGACACTCTGGCCTTACAATATCATTGAATATATAACAAAGCCGCTTATATACAGGGAAATTTACACGTGAAGTTGATGGGCTGTTCGCGTGGTGAAGGTTGAGTAGTTTTCCACCAATAATCGCAAATATTAACAGCAGCATCATCGTTTGCATCATGTTTTCTTCATGTATGAGACTAATCCAATATGATCCATTCCCCATGAAAAAATAAGATCAGTGTGGTGTTGAAAATATTTTCTGTTGATACACTATGATACGTCCTGCATTATGAATATTGACTGAACTTTGGAATCCAATAGCTGTTCCCAAAAAATATACTAGTTTGCTTAGCGAAATTGACAGCATTTGATTTTAATGTCTCGTTGCAATTTCGCATACATTCAAGCAAACGTAAATTATTTTTCATTTTCCAATCACACGGTTGATTTTAAATCTTTAATTTTTTTTTTATGACCGAATGATGGCAATGATTCAGAATAAAATTACATTACTAATTCAATTTGATATGGTTGTTACGAAATATATGAAATTGTGATGGGGTCATTTCCTAATATGACAAAGTATGTTATGTACATTTCATAATGTCACTTTATTATTGTAAAAATTGCGACGGAATATTTATTGAAGGAGGAAATTATTACTCCTTTGGTCAAACATGTGTATATAACTGCTAATTCATTCCTATTCACATGCATCAAGGAAGCTTCAGGTAATTGCTGCACTTAATAAATTGCAAGGACTCATGATAAATTACTGTGTATGTGGATCATGAAGATGAAACGTGATGAATTAAATAACATATTTATTAACGTTATTAATGTAAATTGTTGGTCAGGAGCGTTCCATGATGTACTCCTACAACGTTCATGTACGTTTGATCAAATAAATTTGGCAAAAATAATTGATAACTTCCATGCAACAAATTCAAAAACTTCTATTTTTTTCGAGAATATTTTGTATTTCGAGACGAAAAACATTCGTGAAGGTCTTGCTATACCAGTTTCTTGTTTCTAATAACCTCATAGATTTAATCTGCATGAGAAAACAGATTCAAATGTCCTTGTGACTACATACGAAATGACATTCATGTGAAATTACATGGTACAAATAAACATTACGTTGAAAAAATTTTATCATTCTCATTCTTATTATGAAAAATTTGATCTTGACCACTAGGAAATTCCTTGAGTTCTGTTATTGAAAAGCATATACGAAACTTTGACCGTGACTCGGTTTATTTGGTTTTCGATTTATGTGATAGCACGAGTTTGTACTTGAGAAGATTATTTTTGTACCTATGGGCATTGAATATAATTGATATCAGTAGTGCATTACTATTCCTCACTCCTCGAATAATTGTATTCCTGCACAATTGACAATTAATCTAACAGTATGAATTGACAAGATAGGCCTTCATGAACTTGTTTAGTTGGTCTCAGGGACCTGAATGTGCTATTAAATTATAACTCTGCGACATCAGTGTGTAAGTCAGTGATAAGATCATCAGTTTAGTAATGATACATTTTTCTTCATTGCTTCAGCCATGGACATAGTTTTATAACAGTCCCTGGCATAGCTTTCGTAACTACTGTATGTGATAAATTCCGCATCATATCATCATACATTGAACGAGCGTACAATCACATGTTTCTCCCTCTGGTGCGACATGTGGGCAATAATATTTTAGTAAAACAAAAAATTGTGAAGAATCTAAAATTTTGCGGCGGTCGAATTTTGGAATTCGATACATCTGAAGATTCCAAACAGTATATGAGTCACTGATATATGAAGTTATAATTGAACATACTACCAAGAATCCGGATACTCAATTCAAGTATGTGGATGAAAATTGGCAGAATAAGTTCAAACTTTCTCAATTAATCAAATAATCTTCACATATGAATAATGATCGCAACTACTGGACCATTTAGTATAGAAATCAACTTCGTGTCGAACAACAGGAAATTTCAAATTCGCGCAGTGAACTCTGTTTGACCACCGTGGTTCTATGAAAAGTCATCTTTCATCGTACTTGATACAGGATCCCGTCAGTTCATCATCCATCCAAATAGACAGTCAGATTCCCGGAAATGGAACAACTACCATGGCATGACTCCACATATATGAATCAGTCATGTGGTATCACTGTTTCCATTTCACCGAAGTCAAGGACCGAATTGGCGATATAGTCCCTCTTCAAATAGGCTCATTCGATGTTTGTCACGTTATATTTCTGAATAGATACTCTCAGGCATGTTTTCCTTCGCATAAGATACCATAATACTGCGTAATAGCCATCCTCGCGGACATGTCTTTACCTTGAGACCTTTGATTGACCAGATAAATTTTAGTTCTGTTTCGATCTTTCATGTTCTCTCAAACAAAAGGTTATCAATGTACGAAAGGTGGTTTCTCATTGAGACGGAAATAGATCGGTTAGTAGTTACCCAAAATTCATTCCCCATTCATGTGTTCGTTCAACAGTAATCCAAACGAAGTTGATCAATATAATTGAAAATAATTTTATGGGAGTTCCAACATATCTTCCTGAAACTTGAATTCATTTGGATATAGCAATACGCAGTGTGACACGGGGTCACTCTTAAATTAAATTACACAGATATATTCAAACCAGTGCGATTTCAGGATAATTTTTCCGTTTAAAATTATTCTAATAAATTTAAAATCTGCCACATGTAACTATAATTACATGTTATGTCTTTGTCAACAATTCTAAAAATTTACGAAATTCATGAATTAAAACATTGCAGATCATTATCTTTATGCGTGATTTTTTGAAACATAATGTTCTTTGATCTCACATGCGAAAGTTAAATACAGTGTACGTGAGTACATGATGAAATCCAATAGAAATGCACATAGTGAAATTTGTTTCTACAAATCATTATAGCTCAAGTTATCTCTCGTTTTTTATTGACGATTTGTACTCCTGTCATTATTTCTTCGTTATATTTTTATATTTTTCAAACATTCCTGAATATTAACATAACTCATTGTCAATCAATGAAGAAAAATAAGCTATAAATTTTCGCGAATCATGTAACAAAAGTTCATGTTCAACGTGAAATGTATTCATCACACATGAATATGCATACACGTTAAGATCCTTTCACGTGATTGCCTCTCACGTATTATTACTCATTGTACGTACCTCCACAGTACAACAATTAATATAGAAGCATACAATATCCTCAACCTTTGACGTTATATGAACTAATGCCGGGAGCCATTGAGAGCATACTTGAAGAATGTTCTATAAATATTTATAGATAAATATTATAATCGCATCATCATCAAGGTCCTTCATTTTCAGAGGTGTATATTCCTTTCACAGTATTTATATAGATGCTCGCATACACTTTATTCGCCACACCATAAAGCAATCTCTCCTTCGACAAGTTGTTTTTTTTTGTATTACGCAATCGCGATAAATTCTGGAGAGATACATCAGTGACCTTACACATTGTTGGCTTCCACTTATACTGATCTTCAATTACATTACGAAGCAATTTCGTATTTTCACTTTTTCATCGTATAGAATTATCCTGCGTCAGTTGCAAACAGTTCTTCATTGCGTGTCGTGGTGCATCGACAAAAATCGTCCTGCTGCATCAGTTGAACATCATCAGTAAAGATGCAAAAGCATAGAGATATGATGTTTTCGTCATATACATTATTTTTTCTCGTTATCTACATAGTGCAATTGAATGGTGTACCCGTTGACGATGTATCTCCAATGCAGATAAATACTAATGAGAGAACCCTATATATTAGAAGTGTTCCCGGATATCCTGGTGTGAGAAGTGATCTCTATGAAGTTTATATGGAGCCATATTATTTTGTGAGCATTCTTAATTTATATAGTCTCAGTCACATTTTGAGTGAATATTATTCTCTGTATTATGTTAGGATAAAATGAGTTGAATACATTGCGGAGATAGTTTGGATTTTGATGATTTGATGTGAATAAGAATGGAGATTGTCAGGATATTTGTGTTGAAGTGTTAGGACATTTAACCATATGGTTGGAACAAATCCAGTGTTATCTCGCTGGGGAAGGAATTCTTAATGATATGTCATTACGCATTGTATGAAAAACAAAAATACTCACCCATGACATTTCATTTCTATAAACAAGTTAATATTCTTCTTTTTATGACAACGATTTTCTATTCATATATCAGGCAATTGGCACCAAAGGAATGGCTGAATTGAAATCATACGGTGAAGATGGTATGCCGATGAACGGCCCAAAAGGAATGCTGATGCTCGAACAACATCCGAACGGAGTTCGTGTTACAGGAACGATAATGGGTCTCACGCCTGGCATGCATGGTTTCCACATTCATGAAAAAGGTGACATTTCCCAAGGTTGCGGGTCAGCTGGGCCTCATTACAATCCGTTCATGGTATGAAATCTTCCATTTATACATGATATGAAATTAAGAATTACTTTCATGATATCGAATTCCAAATATATTCGCTGAAAGAGAATAATTTTTGACGTACGAGAAAAAATTTCTCTGATACAGTCATTTGGGACAGTTTCCAATGAGAACTGGATCGAAAAATGAAGTGTCTTAGTGAATCAATGAACATATTGAAATATGTAGCCATTGATAAACTGCCAAATGCAAGGAATTGATAGCTAGTCTTACCAAAACCACTATCGTAATCTAAAGCTCCTACCAATTGATGATACTTGTTACACACAGCAGAAAATCTTTTCATATTTATTTCAATAGTGACAATTTGATCGTGGGATGTATTTATTATGTTATGAACTCATGCTAGAATGATGATATCCATTTCATATCCAAGATATTTCAGCACCATGTCAGTGAAATAATGTTCTTCGAATTTATCAAATAAAACTGTTTCGTTTTTAGGAATAGTATTTTCACATACGTTTTTCCCCCATCTTTTTCTGCATTTTATACTACAGGTGAATCATGGATCACCGGCAGATCCATTACGTCACGTAGGGGATTTGGGCAATATTGAAGCGGGTGCCGATGGGTCAGCCGAAATCGACATCATGGATCACTACTTAACATTGACAGGAGTTCGTGGTGCAATCGGACGAACCATAGTAATTCACGAGAAACCCGATGACCTCGGAAGAGGTGGTACAGAAGATAGTATGAAAACAGGCTCAGCTGGTTCAAGAATTGCGTGTGGAATTGTTGGATTCGTTTAATGTGCGGATGCGAACAGTTTGATTTTTTAATAATTTCACTTATCATTCTGAATGTCAGAAGGAATGGATTTATCTCAGAAATAGAGTGCCTGTGACATTTCCATGTTTTCCAAATTCAATTGTACTATAAGTGATTGCTGTTAAGAAGATTTGCTTGAGGAGAATGATGATGTCGAATGACTTTATTGAAGAGCAATGGCTCAATTGCTCAAGAACATGCAAATAGAATAAAAATACAATGCGGTTATCTATTGATTAATGAGTTTTATTCAACGCCATTTCTTCCCAGTTCTTCCGTCCAAACTTTTTCTATGATTGCAAGATTTATCAAAAATACTTCTGTAACGGTTCGCCCAAAATCTCTTCTAACGTTCTTACAGCATTTTGAGCAGCTTTTTCTGTATACTCATCTTCATCTTCAAGCAACTCCGCAATAAATGGAATTGTCTCAGACAGTAGCGGCATGAAATCTTCACCCAGCTTGCGGGCGATCTCCAATAAAGCTCCTAGTCCGGTTCTTCTCACACAAGGGTTGGCATGTCGTGTTTTCAATAGTGTTTGATACACTACCTGCTTATGCAATGAATCATCCTGTATTGCACTCACAAATGCACCGATGCACGGAATAATGAGTTCCTCACCTCTCCTCTCATGATCCTCTTTTGTGCCCATCGTATTTTCGATTTGGTCAACAATAGGTCCTGCTAATATTTCGAAGCGCTCTTTATTGACAAAATGTTGAGCGTCATATTTGAATACCTTGTTGAGTGTATCGAGTATCGCATCGACAAGCTCAGTCCGATCAACCTCGTTGTCAATTATATAATCTGCATTTTGTTCAGAATCTGTTTGATGATCACTCATTGTAACAATGTTATGAGATAACAGTGAAGCGGCGTGATTCAAAAAATGCCCAGCAAATAAAACGAACAAAGATTTCAAACTCTCAGCAATATTACTCGATAGTCGATAAAAGGTGATATTCCTTTCTTTGTGTTCACCATTATTTCTTGCAGCCCAATCATACAATTTATAATAGAAAGGTCTGAACGTCGCTTCACTGAGTTTTAATACAAATGAAACGAATGCCTTTCCCACACAGTCTTCAACTTCCCTGATAATATCGTGGTTAACTTTGATATCCACATGATCTGAACTCTTATGGGAAATGTTATTTGTAATCAGTTCACGAAAACGTAATGCGTTCAAGAAAAATTGACCAATATCCCCAATTGTCATCTCGACGTCAGCTGGAGTCATGTGTTTGAATGACTCTGATAAAATCCCCATCAACGGAACAATGCAACGATATAATTTCATCTTCATCAATTTACTGAAAGTTTTTTCTACTGCGGGAAGCAGAATGCGCATAGGAATGCAATTTGATAATTTAAGAGATGTTCCTTGAATTCGCACCACCACGAGATTAAGTTTGGTTTTATTTTCATTGTCATTGCCATTATTATCTGCTATATTATAGAGACAAGTAGATCGACATATTTCTAATATAAGTTGATCCAGATAGAGGGACAAGAAATTACCCATCGACTCAACGATTTTTTGTATTGCAGTCACAATACTTATGACAAATATTGACGATGAGGTTGACGGCACATAATTGTTGGAATGATTATTCAATAGATTGATTATAGCTGGCACGAATTGGTTTATGCATTTTATAGCATGTGTTCGCATTGTACCACATAATTCTGCGATACCAAGTACAACTGAACCCAATAGCGGTCCATCTTTGAGTTCTGTCAACTTGGCAGTCAGTCCAGCTAATGCTGATTGGAACTTTTCTGGATAATTGCTTGCCCAATTCTTAGCCAATAGCTTTAACGTAATCACTGCCGTTTGTTGTAGCATCTCAAACTCCTGACTGACTGTTTCTTTCGCATTATTGCTTTTCGTAACAATATTCAACAGTGGATCGAGCATTGTTAAAAGATGTTCGCGATCTTCATCGTCGAATAGTCGTTGCTGAAGACGTACATTCATCAATTCGATAGCTTTACGTCGTACTGTCATTACTGTTTGATTTGGATTTATCAATTTTTTTATACTCTTTATGAACACGCCATTTGGTAACAGTCTATTCACACCATCTAAAATGTCGTACAGATTGTAAACCAAAACTTTCCAATACCGTCCTTTTGGTTTTCCTTGATGAACGTCCGCACTTTTGCTCGCACTTTCGATCATCAATATCAATTGGATCAGCAAATCATCATAAAATGGGATCATTTGTTTCGTTTGATTGGCATCCAGAATAGTGATGCGCTCTTTAAAATCGGAATCAGAAATTAAAGCACTCAAGAATTGGACAATTGAATATTTGTAATGTCTCAATTGCTTCGGTGTACTATTCGCAATATCGAAAATGTATTTCTTTTTCTGATCGATTTTCTTCATAGTATTCTCATCAATTTCTACTGGTAAACTCCTCAAGAATTTTATCAGCTCTACACATACGTATATAAGTATTTGGGGTGAAAATTCTTTGGATATGCATAGAGCGAATTCATGTCGCTGTAATGACAATGATGATTTTTGATCGTTCTGGGAACCTGCTTGTGCATTTTTCACGTGAGATTCGAACATAATTAAAAAGAATAAATATAGATTATTCCCCATCAATTCGAGAAGTTTGATGAATAATGGCATCCGACGATGCTCTGGTATGTCTGGAAAGGACACAATGAAAATACGAAGTATCGTACATGCGTGTTCCTCATTACCACCACCAGCAATAGTTGGGACCACAGTCTCAATTATTTTTGATATTATTTGAATTGAATATGCGTCATCTTGCCGCAAAACCGAATTCCCCATGAAGGTGAAAATGGGCATTATATTATGCAGGGCCATATCAATATCAGCTACTTTGAATAGCTCCACAAGTACAAGAAGTGCATGATGATGTGTCTGTGGGTTATGTGATACTCTTATGCAGTGCGATATTAATTCAACTTGGTCATGTGCGTCTGGTATAGGTAATTTTTTGATAGCGAAACGGTAAATGGTTGATAATACCAATTGATTTGTGTATTCAACCGATGGGCTCGGCTCACCGTCACATTCACTCATGCACATTCTCAATAAATCGAATGACACTTTTATCAGTAGATCTTCATTTTTTATATTCTCAGCACGTTGTATGAACTCCAGAATAGTGATTCCTCGTTTCCACTCTCGTCTATTTATCATACTACTTTCACTACGGCGCTTCTCAACTCGTAACTTACTCCTCCTTTTGGCTGATCCTGTTATCGTCTCTACTGTGTTGTCTGATGACATTTGACGTAAATTATCTAAGACCCATCGAGCGTCGATCATTATCCGTCTCGCGACTTTATTTGCTGCTGTAACAATGCTTTCTATCTCACAATGAGTAACAATATCCACCAGTTTAGAAAATATCTTTTCCTGTAAACTTGATGACTCTCCACACTTTTCGAAAAATACCTCGTCAATTTGCCGAAGCAATATAACACTAGGCGGAAGCATTTGCACCTGTGATGTCGCTGTTCCATCATTCTCAATTGGTATCTTGATATCATTATTACTTAGAGCTGAATCAAAAAACATCCAAACTGAATCGACAATTAAAGCACCTACGCTCGTGCTATTGAATCTTTCCAGAATATTCCTCAGCATGATTTTGGCAAATATTCTGTCGTTGGGTCCATCTTTAGCAGCATTCAAATCTTTCATCAATTTACAACCCAAACCATTCGTTAACTGCTCAACAATTTTTGGGCCATTAACGTGTATCATATCTCTCAACAGTTGCGACGTAGCATGGATGGGCATTCTATCATTTAGTATAATTTTCATGAGGAATTGACGTGCTCTCTCGAGGTCACTACGTACATCCTTTTTCAACTGATGCCGAACGTCAGGATCAGGTGATAGTAGAGTGTATAAAATTATTGCTGGCTGCTCAGAATCCATCGCGATATCACCCGATTTCTGTAATAGTTCAGAAAAAAGAGTATAGCATCCACCGTAGCTATGATCAGGCGTCGACATAATTTCGTCTAATATGTCCAAAGCTGCTCTACGACATGCTCTATTGGGTCGTGATAAAGCCACAAGTAGATTGACAACGAAGGTCTCATCGTGGAAAATCCACTTTATCAAATCATCAGCGCTGTCATCACTGTTGTGAACCTCATTTTTCAGAACAGCGTGGGCTATTTTCAAGCAATGTAGCGAAGTTTGGGATTTTACGGGCTTGATGAAGAGCTGCGCAAGAAAACGCAACATGTCTCGCGAAGTCGGGCAGTGACGTTGGAAAAAAATTTTCAAACACCAAGAATAATGAGATCGATGTTTCGATGAGACCATGCCATTAAACAAGATTTCCATCAAACCCATAATCAGTTGAGCATATTCAGAATCGTTCTCAAAATCCAGAATGAAATTTGACTGTAGATTTAAACGCCGATGTACCATTTCTAATACATAAGTACCTGCTTGTAGTGGCAAAATACCTTTTGATGTTAATTGCAAAGCATCTTGGATTTTGTCGCCATTGAGTTGGTTGCATTTGTTTAAACTCCGAACATGCGGAAATTGTTTGATCATTTTTGCCGCCATTTGAATGACTTCACGCGCTACTTGCGACTCAAGTGAACCCACGGGCACTCGACAAACCGAGCCAAGTAATATCAAATTGAAAAATAACGAAGTCGCATCACCACCGCCACTGCTATAGGAGTGTCGCATTGTGTTAAGAATATGTTCTGTCGGTGGTAAGAGCTCCCAATTGAGAATATTATGGAATGATGCTGATCCAATCGATTCAGCGTCACGTGGATTCGCTGCATTCTCATTCACGTCTCCCTTTACAGCTGCTAAATATTTGTTCTTTTTTGCAAATTCTGATTGAAGGATAAACATCGCTATATCCACCTCACCATCACAACTTGGAAACAAATATGGGAGAGTCGCGATGAACATATTGGTGTCATTATCATCGTCAATATGACCATCGGTTTTCTCCCACAACTTCAATAACAGTTTTAGAGCAGGCTGTGCCAAAACACGCTTTTCCTCAGTATGACATTGTGATAAGAGAATCATTAGACGATCAACGAGAACATTCGTTGTGAAAAATGTCCTCAATCGCTCATGAGAAAAGCGTCCCAGAAGAGTTTTCACTACACGAACGTCATCGTCATTAAACCTCGCCAACAACGCTTCTTTCACAATACTCTGTAAATTTTCTGAAATTTCATTCACCATCTTATCCATATTCTCTGATAACGCTTCGAGCGCAATTATCCGTTGTTCAGCTCTATAATGATTTAATCCATTCAAAATATCTAATGACCCTTTGACATTTTTAATACCGCAATGTCCACATGACATGATGAATTGCAATGCTTCCCTTGCTTCTAAATTTATTTTACTTTTTTCCATTAAGATTTCGAGATATTCATCGAAGCGTTCAGCGTATCGCAATTCAACTGCTCCATATATCTCTATGAGTAGGTCTTTCGCTTCTTTTGTAAGTTTCTTCAATTGGATGGGTTGCTTCAGGGTGTTATCAAGGATTGCTCCGATATCATCATCTTTCAAATCAACTTCATTCAACATTCCCAAAATCATTTTTTTCACACTGATGATTCGTGGTTGTTCAACGTCACGGGCTTCTGAATCATCGACACTATCATCACTACTGGTGTTTTTGATGAAATCAATTGCCGATTCGAATAGTGGGATGAGAAACTGAGATATATTCATGCCAGACGATTTCTGTATCCGATTCAGTTCATCACAGAGCCACGAACATGGCAATTTCGAAAATCTCAGCAAAAGTTTCTTCGACACTGTTGCAGAAAATTGCCGATTATATGGTGATTCAAAAAGGAAAATGAGAAGAAGCATCACTTGATTTCTCAATTGTGGATTCTTCAAAGCCTTCAAAAGTAAATATTCCATCGTGTCATGGTGCAATTGCACATGATGTGTTAATTTGGCCAATATCATACAGTTGCTTGTCGCAAAATCAATGACTGGACTACTCATACCATTGTTCAATGCTGGTAGAAGATGGTCAATTTGAATTTGACTAATTGTAGGTGTACGTTCAATAGCTCCTACAATTGCCAATGTGTAGAAAGCATAGAGGCTACTCAACGATCCCGCGGATGACTGATCATCATTGTGCGCTCTTTTCATGATCGTGGTCGCATTCACGACGTGATTGCACAACAGCTTCAACAGGCCATTATCACTCGCAACACGATTTACTAATGTCAATGATGAGAGTGGCACGCCAGGTTTTTGAAGCGATTCCAACCAATACCATTTATCTCTCTGATTTGTCAAATCGACGAGCTGAAGAGCTCTAACAAACATTCTTGTTTCATGATACGGAAGTATCAACATCAAGAATTGATCCTTGTTAAAATTATGGATGTGATATCTGTATAACAACCACTCCAGTGCTTTATGAGCACTATTCAACAAAAAATACGGTGCGAGCAATACCAAAAACTTTTCAATATTGGTGTCCAGTCTTTTATTAATATTTACGTCGAGTACGGATCTCTCCAATCCAATCGAACTCGTCGTGAACAAATTTCCTTCAAATTCTGCGAATACACTTGAGAGCTTGATCAAATCCTCCAGACCATTTTTACCTGGAAATCATTGTTAACGATAGAATAAATCGTCAATTTATTGTGAATCGAAATTTGTTCGTGATGTTACCGATATTGAAAACTGTTTCACGATCAAGGTTAGCTGCTTCCCTTGGATTGAACAATAAACTTGGCCGTTTCTTGTCTTGCAATAATAATGTTGTCTGTGGTGTTCTCAGCTTTTGGAGCTGTTCGGCCAATGAAGTTGCCATGATTCTGTGATTATTGGAATTCGTTTAGTGATGAAAAGCATTGATGGTCAGGATATCTTGAACATATTATAACTATTTCGATGACGATGAATCTATAATCATGTTTTTCTTGTATGTTCACCTTAATTCTGTTAGATCTTCCGATATGGAATTGATGATGCTATTCAATAGATTTTGAGGTTATTGTTGTACTGATCCACATGCTAAATACCGACATACATTGAATGGTTTAGTTAATAGAAAGGGCGATCGGTAGATTGATGTGTCTTAGAATGGGTAAGTTTGGAACTAAAATATTTAATTACCTGTATGCATGAAGTGCTATGCAAGTTATTCCCTTGTTGGTGATGTATCCATTTAGTTGTTTCAATTGTCGGGTACACGTGGGCTCGGTTCAAAACATCTGATATAATTAACACGATGTTTATTTCCACACGGTTACCCCCGCTTAGATCATAAGCACATGCATGCAGCCACGCACATGGGTTTTATAACGGGATGGCTATATACGCATGCGCAAACGGTCGAGACAGGTCGAGATGTGGGGTATGTTACGAATTGTAGAAGTCCGGTAGTGACGTATTCTTGCATATATAGTAACTGACTTCACCGTCTCTGTTGACATACTGTCATACTACCATCTATCGGTGGCAAGGATCCTCCGCGCAGGAAGCTTTATTACTGACTCATCTAATATAGTAGTGATCTGTGATATCAATCTATCTAACAGAACAATTCCTTCATCATCAATCTATAGATTAGGTATACCTATATAATTTACCACACTCTCTCCTTACCTACAGCATACACTATATTAATAAATGATAAATTTATGTAATTACGATACATATATATTACATGTAAACAATACAAGTTATCACGATGAATTTGGGCCGAAAAACTATAAGTTACATGAATTATATGCAAGAATTAAAAAAGAGACACTTTGGGGGAATTCAAATCAAATCATTCTTCATAGCACCGAACTAATTTGTCATTGGATTAAATCTATTTGATACGAATTCCAACCATCGCTCTCAGATTTTTCCCTCTCTCAAAGGGTGCGTTCCTATTAAAGAGCGGGAAACGCGGGCGCGACGATTCCTCCCGTAATTTTAATCCAAAGTACTCACTTCATATCGAAACCAAAACGTGAAGTCAACTGAATTCATTGCGATTACGTAAAAACTTTGTATTTCACAAGTATCAAAGTCAGAATCAATAAATCAAATTTACTCTCCAAACGAAAACAGACAGGTCAATTGCTCTAGTTGCGCACAGCAGAGGTTGAATACCAAACAAATCTACGAATCTCCGAACTTCAGCACAAGTCTCACATCTCGAGATTTTGGTACGGGTTTCGTCCATTCAAATCTTCAGATTAAATTAATGAGTCTCTGGATTTACCAACCAGTGACATCTCATGGGACGTATCAATAATATTGATAACATATAATATCTAAAGGTGCCTTCCACTAAGCGCCCACAACGATCAAAATGCTCCTTAGTGGTTCCACATAACGACCACGGTTATTGTGGTCGCAACGTAAACGTCACTCATGACGTCATGACTTACGCTCACGCGAAGCTCACGACGACTCATCTAAAAAGGTGGGTCGAATGGGGATCCGTTTTGCCAAACTCTGCCACCAGAGAGCAGCATCTCAGCAAGTTCCCTAAAGCGCAAGTTTCGAAAAAGCATCTTTGATAAAAATGAATGTTATAGAAAAAATTGATGAAATAGTTATTATCTGTATGAAATTCTAAAGGGATTGTTACAATAATTAATGAAATATTTGAAATGTTTTTCACAAGTTATATCAATGTTTTGAATCATAATAGTTATACACACCATACATATGTGTACATTGTGTCTTATATTTTGGAGCGAATACACGTAGTTATCGTTGTGAATGATACATTTAAACAAAATTAATATATTCAAAAAATGGGCAAGTGTCCTGTGCCTTATTGTCGAGGAAAACCAACTTTTACTTTCCCAAAAGATAAGAAACGACGAGATCTCTGGGAAAGAGCCATAAATGTTAATTTTTCAGCATCAAAATTTTCGAGGTTGTGTTCTAACCACTTCAAAAAAGATTTGATTGTTGAAAAGAAAGAGAGTTATTACACAGGTGAATATGGAAATTAATTTATTTTACGTTGTTTCATATTTCAATGATTAGATATTCGTATAAAGTAACTAAAATAAATTTTGATTTCAGGAGTTATAACATCCAAGAAGACCTTGGAACCCAATGCTGTACCAACACTCATGTTGAATCTAGACATGGAGAATTCAAGGCGTTCAGAAATAATTCGAAGAGCTCTTTTCGAAGAAAATTCATCATCATCATCTTTGTCTTCGTCACTTTTTGACAATTCAACCCACATCTTTGAACATAGCTCTGCGAATGTGACAAACACGACGATTGGGCTCGTTCAGATTCACTAAAGTTTACTGAGATCTTAGCATATCCTATTGCATATAATGAATGTGTTCAACCATAACATATATTGGGAGATATAT